>JAGFMF010011466.1:2482-65413 GCA_019455555.1 Galemys pyrenaicus | reverse complement strand
TTTTGGGCTTTTGGGTTGTTTCCAGGTCTTAGCACTTACAAATAGTGCTGCGATAAACATAGGAGTACAGGTGCTCTTTCGGATCAGTGTTTTTGTGTCTTTTGGGTAGATCCCTAGGAGTGGGATTGCCGGATCATATGGTAGTTCCATTTCTCAAAGATTACTAAGTTATTTTAATTATATTTCCCACAGACTTTTGGATCTGTTATCATTATTATTATCCTCTAAGAATATGATAATCCCTCACCTTCTGCTGACAGTATTTTTCTTACAGATTCTGGGTTCCTCGGACTGCAATTCATTCTCTACATTGCCCCCAGAGTATTCCTTCTTTAAAAAAACAAAAACAAAAACAAAAAAAACCCTACGGTTTTCCTTTTAGCTTAAAAACTTTTGAAAGCTTCCTGCTATGGACTAAATACAAGGCTTTCAATCCCACTCCAGTCAGACTGACGGCCCTTACCTTTCATGATTTCCCCAAGAGTCACGGTCGCTTTGTACTGTGTTTGATAAGTCACTGAGAAAGATACACTTGCTTTGGGAAATCATGGACCTCAAGGAATATAGGGACCCAGAGTCACTTGGGACTTTGCTTTTATAGCAAGAAAATATAACATATAAAGCCAGAGGAACAAATTAGCGTAGAGATAAAGATGGAGATGAAAACAAAGGTAGGAAAGGGAGAAAAGAGAAGAAATAGGAGAACTGATAAAATCTTTTGAGACTTGTATGCAATGATGCATGAACCAGGTCACCTCTAGATACACATCTAGCTAGCTTTACACGAGACAAAAAATTCCTTCTGCTTACCTAGGCTAATTTGAATAGGGCAGCTGAGATTTACAACTGAAACACTCTAGACTGATACAACAAGCAGATAAAGTGGAATTCTTATATTGTTCATGGTTATAAAGTTGGTTTTTGTTTGGCCAAAGCAAAGAGCAGAAGAGAAAAATATTCTTGGGTGGCAGGAAGGAAATGATAGAAGAGAGGTAAATAGTGTTTATTCCTATGAGGGATTTTTATTTTCTGATTTGCCTACACTTTAAGGCTGTCTAAAGCCAACTAGACTTCTATACTTATGCACATATAGAATTCAATATATATGCATTATAAATATTCAACACCACTAGGAATAAAGCAAAAGAATATTCACTTTGCAGGGCTGGTGACTTTTCTCACTGTAGTGGTCCTAACATTATTCAGAAAGAAAAAACAAGAAACAATTTATCTTCATTATTGTTTTACTACTTATGTCTTGGTCGGATGGCCGTGACCTTCCCTCTGCAGATGCTCACAAGCTGCCAGTCTCCCCACATCTGTTACTTTTGCCACTTTGAAAATTCAGAGACTGGATGTACAGCTGGACATTGCACTTATTATGGTCACAAATGTAGTCTCCAAAACCAGTGGGATTTATCATCTCAAATGTTTCCACTGGAGAAAGTATATGACTTTGGGACATTTGTCAGGGTATTAGGCAATGTGGACTGACATTTGAACCCTTCCAATTTGTTGACCAGAGCAAAAGCACCCATGGGAATCAGCCATTTAAATATACAGATATACCTTCATCTTATTTACATTACTCTTTATGCATCACACTTCTTTAAAATCATACCTTATCTTCTGAAAAGCCCTTCCAATGATAGCCTGCTTATTGACCACAGCTCACTTATTAAAAAAGTCAAAAACCATCTTGTATTCTTCAAATCTTCAAAAATTTAGCCTAGAGAGGATGTTTGAGCAATTACTGTTTTATAAGATTTTCATTGCTTTCTATCTCTGCTAACATTTTGGGGAAAGAAATAAATTACTTCTATTTTAGAAATGCACAACTCAAACCAGAGATTTTTTTCATGAACATAACATTCTTTCCCCATCAGCAAATGCATAATCCAGTCAATATGTTGACTGTCCTGACACTATGGGGCATGGGCATTGGTAGCAGCTGTCAGCAAAGTGAGCCTGTGGACACGCTGAGGGTCACCCTCTACTTGTTGTCTTCTCTTAATTTCACTCCCATATCTCTCATTAAGATGAGAAGTCTCACTCACGTCCCCTATGCAGCTTGCTGGCCTGTTCGCTAGTTGAGTTGATTTATGATTTAATTTTATGGATGATATCACACAATTATCTCCAGATGGAATAATCAGGATGAAGGACTGCCAACCAACATTAGTAATGAAGTAGGTTCATCCAGCACCAGCCATTTCTGCTCTGTAATTATTTTTTGTTTTGACTTCATAAATTTGTCCAGAGACACTGGGTGTTCCTTTCCAACAGGGCCTCATTTGTCTAATTTAAATGAGATTATCTCACCCTGGTCCCTACATTTCCCCATATTTTCCTTATCACTGTGTCTCTAGCAGTGAGACTTGTAAATGATGATTTGTGGAGCTAAAGATAGATAAACTCTAATCTGTCCAATTTATGATATGCTCACAGAGTCATCTTGATGAATTACAAATCTTAAAAGTTTGATTTAGGCAAAGTACTTTGAAGAGAAGGTTCTATTTCTAATCTTCCATTGCAGAATTCTGAAGGGTAAATCCAGCCAAGTGTTCTTTATTTTGTTTCCTCCTAAACACAAGAAAAAAATTACTTGTTACAGTATAACCCCAAAGCATCACAACAGTCCATGAAAACACCTCAATCAGTAGGGGTCCATAGATGGGTTGGGTACTTGAAAAAATATTGTGAAACCACAACAGCAAACATATTCCTAGAGATATAGATATTTGCTCAGATACTCACTCAACAAATATTTTTTTATGCCAACTTATTTTTGAGTGTATAGTCCATATGAAGTTTCTTTAGTCAAGAATAATGGAAAACCATTATGGTGCTTAGAGTAGAGAGTATGAAGGAGTAGGGAGTGATATAATTACATATAACTGAGGAAAGACTGCTGCAGGAAATGGTGCTCTAACCAACCCTATCACCCCAGAACTATTAAAAATCCTGTGGACCTTCTTTGCTTAGTCCTCTAGGTAATCCTGATGGATGCTAAAATCACTAGAGTGTGGCAAGATTTCATTGTGCACCCCAACTTAATAATATAATTATCTTTTATTTTTGGAGTTGGGAGTGCCATAAAATCATAAAAATTATTTCAGAAAGCTTTCGGGTTTTTTTGAATGGTAAATAATCTCAACAAAATAATCCTTGCAGGGGAAAGGCAACCCAAAGTATTTTCTTCACTGACTGTGCACTGTTCTACTCAATTCAGAAAGATCTATCAGATCTACCATATTTAATGGCAAGATTTAATCAGTCCTTAGAAAAGTGTCTCCAGGCAGTCATAAGGATTATTGTGAGGAACTTCTTACTGGAATTAACGCAAAAATTTTATTGATTCAGTTTATTGCATTAAAATTTTCTTTGCTATATATTTAATTTAAGAGCTATGCAAATAGTTTAAGAGCTCTTTCAAAAGCAGCATAATATATTACAATAACTCATGAGCTTTGAAGTCAAATAGTTTTGGTTCAATTGCAGTTTGCTCATTTATTTCCTGAGGAAATTTGGGCAAATACCTCAGCCCTCTATACCTCCAATAATAACTGTAATAATCACGATTGTTGTGGGTTTTTTTAGTTATAAAGTAAGCACTAAGTGTAGCATATAATGATAGTTAATAAATACCAGTTTTCTCCAATTTCATTTCAAAAAATAACCCTAAACTCACACCATGTAGCTTCTTTTCATGCATGGTTTATAAGTGTTGTAATAGTATTGTGTGTCAGGTTCAGAAGCAAATATGAGGTAGAGGTTTAGAGTGCAAGAAATTTACTAGGGTTCAACACCACTGAGAAAGAGGAAATGGAGGAGGATTGGAAAGAGGTTGAAGTTGAACTATAATGAAGGTTACAATACTAGAGGTTAATATTTTGCTTTTAACTATTTGAGAATATGTAAGTTTCTCTATTATTATTGAGGCTTTGTTTTTGTTTATTTTGGGAGAGGAGAGGAAGCTGGATGTTGAATTCTTGGTTGACAGTTTCTTTCTTTCAGTACTTGGAGTATCCATAGACTTTATCCGTGGCTTCTGATGAACAGTTGGTTGTCAAGTCTTATTGAAGATCCCTTGTATGTGTCATTTCTCTTGTACTACTTTTAAGAATCTTTGTTTGTGATTTATATAGTTATAATGTTTCTAGTATTAATCTTTTAAAATGTATCCTTAGTTTAGCCTTTTACATATGGAGATGAATTTTTTTTTAATTGATACTGTGTTTTAAGTCATGATACCTCTAAAGTCTTTCTGCCTTTTCTCTGTCTCCTCATCACATGGGCCCCATAATTGCACATGCTGCTAAATTTGCTGGCATTCCATAGATTTGTTGGTTCAGTGCTTTTCCATGCAATTTGTGCTTATGTTTCTCAATGAGTTCTACAGGTTGTTCATCTTATAGATCCCGCTTTCTTGTTAGACATTGTGTGGTGTTGCTTCATGAATACCTACTTAAATATTCAGGCAAAGATGCAAGGAGACTCTGAAGTCAACTTCTGGAGTTCTCTTTCTGCAGAGCTCACTTTTTATACTTTTCCCCACAAGCTCTCATCACCTCAGTTTCTGCCAACTGTGATCTCTGCCTCTTCAGTTCAGTGCTATTTCTGTGCTGTATTGGGGTTTATTCTACCCTGCAGCATTGTCCAGAAAATGGCCCTAGACACAAAGCAAGGGTAATATTGGTTTTGCATTGTTTCCTTTTCTTTATTCAGGAATCCCAGTCTGCACTGTCTGCTTTCCAATGTCTAAAAGCAGTTATTTGCTTTTCATCCTCCAGTTTTCTAACTCCTGCTGGTAAGGGAACAAATCCAGGTCTAAAAACTTCACCATGAATGGAAGTGGAAATTACTCTGAATCTCTTTTGGAGAACTTTCATGAGTTTGTTAAGCCATTATAGCTCATGCCCTCTTCTTTTAAACTTATGGGAGGTCCTTCTTTTGGAGTAAACTATGACATTAAAAAATTCTTAGAAAAAAGAATAACAAACAAATGTCAAGGTATTACTTAAATTTTGCTGCAAAAGAATAAACTCTAAAGCCTGAGGATGGTGGTAAAGAAATTTCTAGTTAAGGATTTTTCAGGTTTCTGACCAACAGTATGCTATGTTCTTGAGAGTAACTCACTCCACTCCTCAGAAGGAATCTTAATCTCATTAAAGGCTTTCATAAAATTGCTGAAATATTTTATCTGTAATACTAATTATTTCCCAGAAGAACATACCTAATCATATTAGTGTAGATACTTCTACCCACTTCAGGTTTACAACAAGTTTTCATTCTTAAGTATAAAAATCCTCACTTACCTTAAAATCAGTGTCAGATTGGGAAAGAAAATGGACCCTGGGGTAGGCGGCTGTAATAGCTCTCATTGCCACTACAAACTAAAGCCACCTCAAAAGTTTCAGGATTTACACGTATTCTGCTGAATTCCAGAAAGAGGGCAGCGGAATGACTTCTATATACACAGTTTAGACTCAGTTTGATAAACTGAAAGCAGATCACTGCATTTTCAGTACTGGATGGCCCTAAACTATCTTTTAATTTCAATTAGAGAAAAAAATTATTATGCTGCTTCCTTGTCTGTCTCAGGTACAGAGATCCAACTTCACCTCTTGGATCACCTGTTGGGAGTAGGGACACAGCATTCTTGCATTCAGTTTCTCAGATATGAATAGCATTACCTTTCTCACCCTTCCTTGGTGACAAAGTAGAGATAAGAATAGAAGAGAGAGGACTGGGAAATAACTTCTGATGACATAAACCATAGAAATTAAGCTTCAAGTGATCTTAAAAAAAAAAAAAAAAAAAAAAAAACACCTGTCCTAACTCAGTCTTGATCTTCCCTGTCACTAAATTGTCCATTTAAAAAATTTTCTTCAAAGAGTAATTGGTATAATAAATTTATATACAGTCCATAGTGAGGAAAAAAGAATGGTTCTATTTGCCCTTCATCTTTAAAGAGTGATATATCTGACATATGGAATGTGTGGCTGCCTTCTGAATTTGGAGAGACCGGAAATAGCCGAACTGTTTCCATTCTGTTAATTGTAACATGAAAAGTCCCCTGGCTCAGTAGGTTCATCACAGTTAGGGCCAACTGGCCTGATGGATATCATTAGTGAAAGCATCCTCTAGTTAACTGATCCAGATATCTGACATTTCATAATGAACTGTTGCAGAAATGATTTTGCAGGCTCAACCAGCAAGAAAAAGGCTACAGCTCCTCACTTTGAAACCTCAAACTTGTCAGGCAAATTTATGTCATTACAACAGATCTCATGCCATTTCAGCCTCAACACTATCCACATTTGTGGTGGATAAGTCTTTGAAGGAAGCTACTTTGTGCATTGGAAGTTACTTAGCAGCATTCCTGGCCTCTGTCCACCCAATGTTGGTAGAAAGCACCTCTCACCCACAATTGTCAAAGTCAATATGTCCTTAGACATTGCCCAGTGTTCTCTATGGGTGACAAAAATATCCTCCATTTGATAGCTTTCCTACAAGAAGAGTAGCAGCCAAACTTATTTATTTTCCTGTCAATTTTTTATTCTACCTAATCTTCTATATTAAATCACTTTCTGCTTAACATAACTGGAGACTTATGTTTTGTTCAATTGAAACCAACATACCTGGAGTGTTAGGATATTGCTTAAAGTAATCAATTTTTAATTTATTGCCATGTTGCTATTTCTAATAGCAATTTATTAAACAATAATAGAGAAAGAAGACATACTAGATCCATTTTTTCTATTTGAACTCATGAAGCAAATAATCTGACTACTTACTAATAACTAAAATGCAAGATACAATGTGTGTTTGCAAGTAGAATAAGCTAAATTCTGACTATAGTTATTGCGAAGGCAGCACTGATATAAGTGGTGTCTAAAACAATATTTAGAGATTTTGATAGTTGGAAGTGGAGATAAAGTATCAGGAGTTGGACAGGAAAATAACAGAATCTGGCTAATTAAATGCCTATAAAAGATGGTGGGGAGGGGAGGGGGAGGGTTGAGGGAAGATGGGAACACGAGGGACTGAGGTGATGGTGCACTGGTGAGATGGTGATGGGGAATACATGGGGATTACAATTAATGGCAAGTATATGTAAATTTTAAAATATTTTAATAAAAAAATGCAAAAAAAAAAGATGGAATTAAGGGAGCAAAAATGAATTGCATTTTGCACTTGAAAGAATGGGAAAATGAAATGCCATGAAGAGAATGATAATACAGACAGACAACTGAATTTGACATGAAGATAGAAAACCCCAATTTAAACATGTTGATGGAAATCCAGGTTCTGTTAAATGGGATAGATGTTTCCAGTAGAGTGGTAAAGAGTTCAGTCAATTGAAAATGTTAGCCAAAACACTTATCATGGATTTGCCAGTCTAAAGAGAATGAGTGAGAACAGTAGTCAGGATTCTAAGAAGAGAGAAGACGAATGTCACAAATCAGCACCTCAAACAGAAGTGTATGCTAAAACACAGAGATCAGAGTCCAAGAGAGTAAAAGGGGAGGAGAGGTCACTGAGAATCAAAGTGTGGGAATGCCAAGTTCAAGGCAGGTTATATATATATTCCATATGGATCCGTTTCCTTTTGTCAAGGCTAGGGAACTGTAGGACTTGGGCCAGAAATAGACATGGTGCAGGCAGAAATGTCTTGGAGAAAACACCAGCAAATCAACATTGCAGGGCTGGGTTGTTAGAGAGTGGCTAAGGTTACAGATTTAAACTTTGGGGCCAGATCTCCCTGGTTACCAGGGGTTAAGTCTCAGCACTATTGCCACTGCAGCACAAGTTCAATCCCCAACCAGAATGCTGACCCATGTGGTGCAGCAGACCTCTCCTGCCTCGCCCGCTGATCCCCTCAGCAGTGTATCTCAGTCAATCTGCCTGTTCTGCTCCCCGCTCTGTCTCTGGTGAATCCTCTCACCCCCTGCACCACTGGTCTGTACTCCAGCTCTTGTCCACAAAAATAAATAAAATCTTTTTAAAAAAGACAACAATGTTTGCGCCATTCTCCTTGAGGTAAAATTCAACATCAATGATGGTGAGACAGAGAGAGGGAAAAAAGGTGCCTCCTCAACATTCATAGTGTTATATATTAGGGGGAAAATGAGACAAAAGGAAGATTCTGAAGATTTAAAGAAAAATAGGGTGGTATTATTTTTATGAAGAGAGTAGAACTACAAGCATTTTAGAGTAGTTGACAGCATCAAATGCTGCTGGAAGGTTGAAGATGAGATTGTTAAATGACCATTGGATATTGTTAATTGAAAGGTCATTTGTCACTAATGACCTTCATGGGGAAAATTTGAACAGTATGGCCTAAGTGAAAGAAAGAAGCTAAGAGATTGAGGAGGTCACAGATGGCATTAAGAGAGGCTATTTTGGGCATCCAGCTTAATCAGCAGGCAGAGATCAGAAGTGCAAGCTATTCTAGTTCAGATTTCTTGGCCACTGTTGCCCTGGACTCCTGCATTTTCTGCAATACTTTTTTGTCTTAGAATAATTGACTTCACCTTTCTCTTAGATGAAAGGTAAAACCAATGCATTTTAAAATAACATCTGATCTATTAAAACAGGATAGAATGTGAAAACAAAAGAAATGTAATTCCAGCCAAGATGGGGAAATAGCTTGGATCTTTCTATGCTTATAGGGCACATCTTACCAGATGCAAGACTTCAGAAGAGGAGAACAGGAGTGACTTCAGGAGAAAACAGTTAAGAGCAAGTTTAGAATCAGGCTGACTTTTAAAGATCTCTATTTTCTTACTTAGTAATGTAAGATTTCATGTTAGTAGGGGGATATAGTGTTGGGAACAGATCATAAATTTGGGAGCTAGGAAGAATTTTATGTTTTCTACATAACCTTGTCTAGAATGCCCATTGGTTAAGTTGACCAGGAACAGATATTACCCCAGTTCCCATGGGCAACATAATATCAGACACATTGCAGGATGATATAAGCCAGTCTAGCCTCTGCTCAGGTTAAATTACATAGAAGCACAGTTCCAGGGCAACAGGTACAAAAAAGGAAGACTTAAGGGGTAATGTTTAGAACTGTAGGTCAAATGAAAACACATTTGTCTTCACGTAGTTTTGTATACATGTGCAGGCATATGTGACTCAGTACCTGCAGACAGTCATTTTCTATTAGAACATTTTGTCTCCAGATCTCTGCAAAACTGACTTATCATTCAAGAGCCAGCTGAATCTGTTCTCCTCAGAAGAACTTCCCCCCAAAATCCCATCTAAAGTGTCTCCACTTTAGCATTCCCTGCTCAGCATTCCCATGACATTACCGTGATTAATTTCTCCAAAGCCTATGTCACTTTCTAAAATTATTGTATTTATTTCTTTTAATTCATAATGTCTGCATTTTCAGTGCCTCTGACATAGCAAGCATCAGTAAACAATAGTTAAATGAATAAACAAATATGGCAAAATAGTAATAGAAATGATCTTAGTTGGGAATTATGGAATCACATTGAAAATATTTAAGAAAATAATTATTCTATTATGGGAGAGAAAGGATTATGTTATTGGGGAAAACCAAGGCATTGTAGATAAAAGAAAGAATAAGTAGGTACCTGCTAGAGTATTGGTTCAACTTTAGGGAAAAACAAAAAGATTTATTCATTAGAGGAACCAGTGAGAGAAAGGCCAAAAATAAGTACAGATTAATGTTTGAAGTGGAGAGAAGTAAATTACTGGATAAGTGCTAAGAAAGAGGGAAGTCAAACATTTTCAAAACTATTATTTCTATAACACATCTGCTGCTTTTATTTTATTTTTAAAAGAGAAGCTCTATACTAATTGATCATCATAAATGATATTAACAAATGTCTTCCCTCTGTTTCCCACCATCCTCTATCTCTAAATACCCCAGGCAGCCTGTTGCTTTCTTTGGCCATATGCTTTGCAAAAGGGCTCCCAAGAGCCTTTCTTGGAATGGACTTAAGAAATGTTCTTTCTCGTTGGTCTACTTCACAGCTCACTGCCTTTGAAGGACTCTTTAAACACCAGAATATCACCAGGATGGGATTTATAAAACAGTACTTCATGTATAATCATTGTCTGAACTGGTAACTTAGATGTGGTGTATACTCAGCAGTTTCTTTGTCCTTCCCAGGTTCAAGAGGCCCATTCTTCTACAGTCATTCCTTACATGAGTCCATGCATGCATCATCCATACCTGTGTATTTATTGTCCTCTAAATTTTAAAGCTCTCACAAGCACATATGAGATTCTTAAAATTTTATCAATCCCCTATAATCCCTAGACCAATAGGCCTAGATAATGCTCTGCATAGATTTCATTCTGAAGAAAAAAATATGAACTATAAATGTGTCCAGGGAACTGTAAATATCTCAGGGCTTTTGCTAAACCATGATGTCCATGATTGGAATGCCAAACTTCAAGGGACTACTCCCATATTGATCACAGGTGAGACTCTCCCTTCACACTTCCATTTCTTTTAAAGATCGCCTCAGTCCCTAATTGTATTAGTCAAAGGCATCTAGAGGGGTGATAGTGCATATAGTGAGAACCATGGGGAATCCTGCAGTTTCTCCAGGGGACAATCGATATTAAAGGGGCCCGCAAAGATGCTTTCTGATCACAGAGAAACTGTGGGCTGTGCTAAGTACTGAATGTCAAAACCTCAATGTGATAGTGTTTGGAGATGGAGATTTTGTGAGAAGATTAGGTGGTAAGGGTAGATCACATGAGTGGAATTAATACTCTTATAAAAAGACCCAAGAGACTTCTCTCATCCCTTCGACCATGTAGAACACCGTGGAAAACGGTCCTCTATGAAGCAGGAAAGGGTCCTTACCAGACACCTAATCAACTAGTCCCTTGATGGTGGGTCTCCCAACTGCCAGAACTGTGCAGAACAGATTATTGTTGTTTCTAAGTCAGCCAGTCCAAGGAGTTTTGTTATAACAGCCCAAATAGGCTGAGACATGCTACCTGCCGGAAGTTGTGGCCGTCTGTAGAAAGTCATAGTAAATCAATGGCACCGCAGCAGGTTGGGAGCCAGAAATTCTCCTCCTACCTGCCAATGAAGACCCAGAAGTCAAGGGATTCTGGGATGTATGCACCATTTGACTCAGCCTGCTTGGAAAGGGGCAAATGGAGAGGAGCAAGAGTGGATCTAGAGAGACAAATTGTAAACATCCACCATCTTCCATTAAGGACCACTTGTGTGTGTCCTGGACTTCAGGGAATCAGGATAGGGGGGTAGAGCAGAGAGTGGCAAAGTCATTCAAGTCAGCTGACTGCACATGGATCCAACAGATGGTGGTTGGGGGTCCTCACAGGAAGGAGATGAGGATGACAACTCAGGTGCATCTGCGCTTCCACAGCGTCTTGGCAGTGGCACGTGCTCGTGCTGGAGCTGTCTCAATCTCATGCTCTCCTCTCCAGATGTCTCTCCCTTCCCTCTTCTTCTCAAGGCTAAGTCATTTTTTTTCACTAATTTCTGAGAGAAGAAAGTTTTCCTAAGCAAACCTGCATCTAAACTTTTTTTTATGTCTTTCACTTTAATCAGTAGTTATAGCTCAGTTATTGAGGACTTTACAGCCTTCTTTCTAATTTCACAGTAGATAACCTAAGTCTTCAAGAAGAGGAACTTGAGACCCATAAAAGGAATTTGTGGTGAGATGGTAGGGGTGAATAAACCTAAGTCTTTAGAGTGCTACTATCCACATGTATTTTTTAATAGTAGGAGTATATTTAAATAGAGAGGACAGAGGGAATTATCCAACATGACTACATGTTTTAAAACAAGGATGATGCTCTTGACATATAATATGAAAAACTGATTCTTGCCTCTCATGTCTATCAGCAGCTATTAATAAAGATAAGAAGACAAGAATATTTTGAAATGGCTAGTATGATAACTTCTGTTTAAACATTTAGGCTAAAAATAAAACCCAAATATTTATTATTTTTATTTTTAAAGATTTATTTATTTATGCATACAAGAACTGGGGTATAGGCCAAAGGCGTGGTTGGTGAAAGGATTCACCAGAGACAGAGTGGGGAACAGAGCGGGGAGCAGCAGGTGAGGAAGAGGTCTGTGGCGCCATGTGGTTCACCTCCCCAGCTGGCAGCAGGGATCGAACTCGTGCTGCAGTGACTGTGGTTTGCTTCATAGTGCATTGCTTAACCCATTGTGCCAAAACTCAAGTCTTTAAATAGTAATGATTTAAATAGTAAATATTTAAATAGTAAAAAAATAGTAAAATTTTTAAATGATAATAGTAAATCATTTTTCTGTGCCTAAATGTGAAACGCCACCATGAAAAGAGCGTTGTGACATGGCACTCAGTGTGGGCAGTGAACATCCTCACGCTCTCTCTGTGGCATTGTGCAGGCTGCAGTCTGTTAGCTCAGGCCAGCATCAGGTTTCCACCATGAATCCCTGCCTGACCTTTCGCCTCCAGCAAGTCTGAGCATCTCTTTATTCCTCCACATTCTTCCTTCATCCTCTCTTCCATTCTTTGAAATTCGTCTCTTCCTTTAAAATGGAGTATAAAATTTTCCTACTTATTTTCCCAAGGACAATGTTATGAATTTTGTTTGTGCTCAATCAAGGGAACACAACACCCTATATCTGGATGTTTACAGTGTTGTTTAATGTGACCCTTCATCACAGCCAATGACTCAGGACACAGTCGAAGGAGGTTGTGACCCAACAGCCACCAGCATCCCTGTCACCTGGCAGTTGGATAGAGAAGAAAATTCACAGGTCCTCTTCCCAGGAACTGTAGGGAACATTTGAGCATAATGTCTAGTGAGCAGTTTTACATGCTGCTGAACTCTAGAGGATGTTCTCAACCAAGAAAATTGTTTTCATTAAAATCTGCCCTCAAAGTTGACTGCCCAGCATGCAAGTTTAGTTAAGGGGAATTCATGAATAAAATCACTCTGGCTTATTGTTGCTGCTTTCCTATTTGATCAAAACTGTTACTAATAAAGAAAATACATGTAGGTCCATAGATTGTTAGTCAGGAGGCCTAATGGAGCTTTCATTTGAGGATTCAGGAACACAGTGTGCAAAGTAATTCAGCTAAAGTTACTTAGTATCAACACATAAAAACATAACATCATAATTAAGGCAGTCCTCAGCACAGTGTACTGAGTGGATACTATTATTCTAGGTATTTTATAGAAAAATGCAGACATGTTAAGTGACTTAACTAAGGCAGATAATGAATAAAGTTTCAGGGGCGATTTAAGCCTTGATAGTCTCCTCTCAAATTCCCAGGCTTAACGTTATTAACCCAGTATATCCTGCGAGGTAAGTCCAAGTTTATTTTGATTGCTGCCTTGCATTTTTAAACACTCGAGCCAAAATAATGAATAATCCATATTTCTCAGTGGAGTGACCACTATAGTTTAAGTTCCATCCAGTTCTGGGGTAGCCCTGCTCAGCCACACAGTGCAGGCTGTGGCCACTCTAACTGAAGCCACTATGTGTGGTGCTTTTCCTGGGCAGGATAAGAGGGGTGGGGAATCTGCTTAAGTGAAAGGGTTGGGACTACAGTTTGGTGCTCATGCTCATATACTGAGCCCAAAATGCAGATGAGCAGCAAAAATCCAAGGTGCTATGATGGTGAATGACTATGTGAAACACTTGGTTAGAGATAGTGTCTTTTATGTGTTGAAATTTGATGTTCAATTTACTGCAGATGTGGAAGTTTGACACTAAATGGGAGACCCAAGGTATTCCACCACCTCTACATGAAGTACCTCATGTGTTTTCAAGATGTCATCTTTAGCAGTTTGGACTCTCTAGAGAGGACAGACTTTATCTGGGCATCATTAGGATCTACAGACCTCCTAGGGGCACTGGCAATCTTTAACATGACGAGGTTTCCTTATGAGAAGAACAAGACTGGTGCTACCTGGCAGAAAAAAGGGTTTTTTTTTTTTTTTTAAACTCAATTGGGATAATTGATGAGGATGCTTAGAATTACTTAGGATAATATTTACAAGGTTTTGAAGGTCTTTGTATGAGTTAGGATTCTGTCAAGAAAATTAAATGACTATTGTGTTCTAAGAATGACAGATTTAGGGGCCTCTCTGGTGGCACAAGGGGTTACTCCCATTCGTTACCACTGCAGCATGAGTTCAATCCCTGGCCAGGGAGGGGACCCACATGGCGCAGCAGATCTCTCCTATCTCGCTCACTGCTCTCCTCAACAGTGTATTTCAGTCGATTTGTCTGTTCTGTTTCAACCCACCATACCTGTAGCCTGTACCCCATTTTTTGTATGTATAAATAATAAATCTTTAAAAAATAAAGAACAACAGATTTAATATAAATCTAGGGGATTATATGGCAGTTAGAAAAGTGATGATCAGGGAGGCTACTCTGGAAGGCCAGGAGAGTTGCCATCAAAAAGTAAGAAGAATTGGCATGACATCTTAGCCTGAAATAACAAATTGGGTATTCTTCAACATTTTCCTAGAGAATCATAGAAAATTCCCACATCTACTTTAACTAGAAACTGGATCCTACGCTGAGGCTCATCAGGAAGTTACTTCAAATTACTCTGATCTCCCTGCATATCTGACCCTACCTGCCTCCACCCACCTTTCAAATCAGACAAAATTCCTTTAATTGGAGAATGCCAACCTGTAAGCGTATACTGAAGAGGATTTTAGGGAATATAAGTCTCAGTCTTAGAAAATAATGGTATAAAGCACCAAATTGACACTACAATATAGATCAGTCTTGGGACTGCTGCAGGAGCAAGAGCCAACAAGATAATTAATGTTGACATGACACCAATTCCAAAACGCATGCAAGAAACCAAAGCAACACACATCTAGAAGAATAGAATTTAAAAAAGACAATGTTAACAGTGTGGGTGAGTGAAATGAAGGTTTATAAATAGGGCAAATTCACAGATGATTCTGAAGTTGATCAGTATACAGAAAAAGAAATACCCAAATGTCAAAAGACCACCACGGATTAGATATTAAGTCAAATATGCAAAATACAAAGAGAAACTTAACTTTAATTGTCAGAATATATATGAATATATATGAATTAGGGTATACATTTTGACTATAGAGATGCCAAAGAAAATATAAAATAAAGACCCTAAGTACATTGACTGAACATTTGAAGGTGACTATGTGATAAGATTAAATCACTCTTTCCCTTAATTTTTGGTGAATACAGAGAAGAATAGCATTTTAGGAGACAGATCCTAATTTGATGAAAATTTCTCAGGTCCAGGAAGAAAATAATGTGGGGACAATATGTCTTTCATTATAAACTTTAGAAATTAATCCCAGTATGAGTGGGGAAATCTATAAAGCAGTACTACTGCTGCTGGTATTCTCATCTTAGTGTGTAAGGACATTATTTATATTTAATGTTTTACTCACTTTATATCTCCATCTTATTTCTGTTGCAAACCAATGCTACTTTTTGTACCAAGCTGAGATCTCAGAAGGGTTTCTATTACATTCTTCTAATAAGCCAAACATGTTATTTCATGGACAAAATAGGATTGAAAACAGTTTTCCTTGAAGAAAATAAAGCATTCAATATCTTTCATCACCTTTCTCTATTGGCAGATAATCAAATGCAAGGCTCCTATTTCTTTCAATCAGTAGGTCTTTAACAGATGGGTTTGGGAAACATTCTAATAGATGGTACAAGGAAATATTTAAAATTAAATATTATAAAATTTATAGCGTTCTTACCATCTATTGGGTATTGTTCTACAACTTTCCACTTTGGCTAAATCTTTTTGACACTTCTTTTGGGCTGTTACTATTATTACCATTCACATATCAGGAGACTGACAGAGATGTGAAGTGTTTTGTTTTTTTTGTGTGTGTGCACTTTTTTCTGGTTTTGGTATTAGCATAATAATGACTTCATAAAATTCATTAAAAATGATTCCCTTCTTTTTTATCTTCTGGAGGAAATTGTATATGTTTGCGAATTTTAGAGGCAATGAGAAAAAGCCTGGAGAGATACCAACCAATATAGGAGGCTAACTTTATAACTGTTCATTTGAAGCACCGCCACTGGGAGGGTATAAATAGGCAAGCTAGCAGAGGACATGTGTCTTTGGAAACCAGGTGAGAAGGAGAACGGAAGCATAAGGCAAGCAAAGGTGCAGCTGGGCAGTTCGTGAGTCTGTGCTGTCAGGAGCTGCAACAGCTTTGCTGAGAATGGGTGGAGTGGTGAATGCAGACTATCTCCAGGAACCCTGTGATTGAAATGAACACCAAGTTCCATTAATGCAGGGCTCTTTTCTCTTACCATCTGGCCCTAAAACAGTTACGCACCAAAGTTTCCACCATATGTATCCATATCATCTCACCCCCTTCTCAATAATTTTTTGGTCTTCTTGTCTTGTTTCCTTAAAAGGCAGACATTTAAATCTAGTATATAAATTATTTTTTTTATTTTTAATTTTAAAAAAAGATTTATTTATCCATACAAGAATGGGGGTACATTTAGATATATGGGGGGCATTCACCTCCATATGAGAGGATTCACCAGAAACAGAGTAAGGAGCAGAACAGCAGATCTACCAAAATTCACTGCTATGAAATACATAGTGGGTGAGATAGGGGAGTTCTCCTGTGCCATCTGGGTCAGCTCCCTGGCTGGGGATTGAACTCTTGCTGCAGTGGCTGGCAATTGCTTGATAGCGCTCTGTCTTTAACCCCTGAACTACAAAGGAGGCCCCTATAAATGATTTTTTTTCACTTTTATAAAACTTATAGTTCATAGTGTGATTGTATTAAGTAAAAGATCTTCACAACAGCTTGATAAAGTGGGTCTGGTGAGTTCTTATTACTGCTGTGTTACAGATTGAAGAAAGGTCACTTACGGAGTTCATGTTAACGTGCCGATGGCCCAGGGAATCAGGCACCCTCTCAAGAATTCCTCAAACCTCTCTCCAGAGAGATTCCCTGTTGATGCAATCTGAAGTGCTGAAGAGGAAGGGAAAAAATGTGTTCTCTCCCTGAAATGTCTTTTGTATTTAGGTTAGAATGATTCAACCTTGTGTTTAATTATTTCAGAAGGTTTGCTTTCCCCACCTAGTGGCCAGGGAAAAAAGATTTCTATCTCCATTGACATGAAAAATGTTAGGGAAAAATGCAACAGAACATGGAGTAATAACAACTATGTTTACACAGATACTACATCAAGTGCTTTATATACATTAAGAATCCCACGATGGAGAGACAAGAATTATCATTCTTAATATCCCCATTTTACTGAAGCAAAAGGTTAAGTCACACAGCTAAACTACAAGACTTGTCCACATTCATATAAATTGAACGATACGTAGCCATAGTGCAAACCTGGAGTTGTGAATCCAAACCCAGTGCTGTGCTTCAATAAAATTTTGTTCTAGATCACATGGCCATTAGATATTCTGTGAAATTTTTTGAAATTGAAGAATGCCTATAATGATTTCAAACAGCTTTTTAATGTCTGACTTTTAAGTAGGTATGACAATCAACTATTGGGAGAAAGTGTTTCTGATAAAGAAGAAGGAATTGAATGTAAACAGAAATGGAGAACTATAAATAACCCATTTCTGGATAATTTGCTCCTAGGTATTTTTCAAAGTGCATAAAAGGCTGCCTATGTCTTACTTTTGCAATAAATATGACAGTAGCCATCATACCATCTCCATCTAGTAATACGGAGACTTAGGATAGAGTCTTAAATTATTTTCCAACAGTCATTCCGACATAATATGTCAAAATGTTTCTGAAACTTAGAGATCTCTCTCCAATGACACTCACTCTGGATTTCATGATCATTCATGTTTATTCCTTTCTCTAATTTTTTTTACCTTAATTCTATTTTTTTTTAAATAGCACATTATACAGGGTTTCCTAATTACCTATGCAGAACTATTTAGTACTTTCTCATGTCTGCACACAAAGTTGGGGTGCAAGCAGTGTATTTGCAGGATAATTAGCTGTTCTGTTGCAATCAGGTCTATTACTTTACTTCTTTAAGTGATCCAAGTTGGAAAAGATACCATTTTCCGCCTTCCAGAAGGGAAATCTAGCCATGAGGTTTTATTTAATTAACCTTGGCCATTATATGGAGATTAAAACCACTACTTTTCTGAGAGAATAATAGGAAGAGTCCTCTGGGTTTAGTGAAGAAGGGTAGGGGCTTTATTGTTCTAGAGGCAAAGCAAGTGTCTTTTGTTCTCCCAGAAGGAAATAGACCTTATTCTTCACTGTGTGGGGAAAAAAAGTAAAAAAGAAGGGAAAAAAATCATGACTGGAAGTAATATTTCAGTTTAGCAGCAAGCAAATGACTCTTACCGGATAATCTCAGGGAATAAGAGAATGACCCCCTGCAGGAAGTAATTAAAATTTGGCAGTAGGGATAGAGCAGACTTTTAAAACTCAAAACCAGAAGTCCAAAGCTCTTGGAAATAATTTGAGACTGAGTTTAAGATTCACTACAAGTTGTAGGCAGTCAACACTATGCTTGATTCTCTCTGGAATTTTGGAGGAAAAGTATATGTGTGTCTTTGAGAAATTTGGTCCTCTATTTTATTGACTCTAAGGGAAATTTATTTTGGTTGTGCTTACTTCAATCATACATGTAAGCCAAATTCTATCTGTCCCCTTAATCGCCCGGAAGAGGAAGTGCCTTTCCAGTTTAAAATTTTGGGACCATGGTATACTATTATCTCACAATAGCCACAAGGATTGAAATAGAACCTTAAGAGTTCAACCTAGGGGGGAAAACATTCTTATGTTTCCATAACACTTTATAATTTGCTAAATTGCTTTGCCACTATTACTTTGTTAGATCTCAAAATAATTTTGTGACCTCTATCAAGAATGATCCCAATTGGGACCTCCCTGGTGGCGCAATGGGTTAAGCAACACACTATGAAGCAAACCGCAGCCACTGCAGCACGAGTTCAATCCCTGCCGCTGTCTAGGGAGGGGACCCACATGGTGTAGCAGACCTCTCCTGCTTTCCCCGCTGCTGCCCTCAGCAGTGTGCTTCAGTCAGTCTGCCTGTTCTGTTCCCCGCTCTGTCTCTGGTGACTCCTCTCACCACTCTGGACTCTGGCCTATACCCCAGCTCTTGTATGTATAAATAAATAAATCTTAAAAAAAAAAGAATGATCCCAATTTAGGTCAAGCCAATGAAGTGAACTTTGAACTGGTTATAACATTGCCAGTGAAAAATTAAAAAAAAATAGGGAAAGCAAATAAAAATATGAGATACCAGTTAATTTTAATTTATAATGAGCAGTAAACATTTTTTATAAGTATGGCCCATTTAATATTTGGGATGTATCAATAGTAAAGCATTTGTATTCATTGCTCATCTGGAGTTCAAGTTTAAGTAGTTTTTTTGCATTTGTCTACTGCCCTAAATAGCTATCAGTGAACAGATGCAAAGAACATAAAAAGAGAAAATATTTGTTCAGTGTCTCTTTAGTGAAGAACCCTTCTCTGTGCCTGACTAGCATGATGAAATGCTAAGGCTGGACATGGTTAAGACCTAGTCAAGGGCCTCCCTGGTGGCACAGGGGTTAAAGACAGAGCTATCACGCTATCACCAGCCACTGCAGCATGAGTTCGGTCCCCTGCCAGGAAGCTGACCCACATGGCACAGCAGACCTCTCCTGTCTCGCCTGCCACTCCCCTCAGCAGTGTGTTTCAGTATATCAGCCTGTTCTGCTCCCCACTCTGTCTCTGGTGTATCCTCTCACCCTCCACAGCTCTGACCTACACCCCAGTTCTTGTATGTATAAATAAATGAATCTTTTTTTTTAAAAAAGATCTAGTCAACATAAGGATTTTATCATCCTGGCTAGGATGATGGTCCAACCATAAGCACAATACCCTACCCAGACAAAGGGAGAGATACTAGGGTCTTTTGGTGAAACTTGAGAAGGATATGACCTTTTCTCAATGGATTGCTAGATGTCAAGACAATGTGTCATAGAACTGTTTGAGGGTGGGAGGGGTATTTGGGAATCAAGCCAGCTCTGAGTAGAGCAGATGTAGGAGGAAAACAATGTGTTTGTGGAATTATTCCAATCTAGTTCCAGCTAAACTTCAAATACACCTCTTGGAGTTTGATAGGTTGATTTTGTCACTTGCAATCACAGATTTCTGATTAACATTCTGATATATGGTTATCTCTTCCTAATTTTCCCTTTAAATCATACCCTCTGGAACCTTAGGCTCAAGTATAGCACCCAGGGCCTTCTCCTTCCCTTCACCTCCACCCTTCAGTTCCAGGGCCAGGAAACTTCTCAGAACACCACTTCCCATAAGGAGTGCTTATACTTTGCTCTAAGGCAAAATTTTCAGTTATGAAGGAAATGAGCTCTCAAGACCAATCTAGCTTCCTGGCCTCCATGAAAGTTCTGGAATTATTCAGTTAAGATGGGAATCAGCAAACTTTCTATAAAGTAGGAGAGTGTAAATATTTTCGGCTTTGTAGGCATCACTACCTCTTTCATGGTGAATCAACACTGTTGTGTGAAACAGCCATAGACAATAAGGAAATGGATAGGGGACTCTTTGTTATTTACTAAAACAAGCAGTGGTACAGAAAAGGTCAGTAGACAGTTTATTGGCCCCTAACCACAAACCCCACCAAATGGCAGTGTCAAATATCAGATGCGTATTCTTAGGCGATCAAAGAATTTTTACTATAGAGGCCTCCCTGGTGGCACGGGGGCTAAGTCCAGTAATATGACGCTATCTGCAGCCGCTATAGCATGAGTTCAACCCCTGGCCAGAGAGGTGACCCATGTGGCGTAACAGACCGCTCCTGTCTGTCCTACTTCTCCCCTCGGCAGTGTATTTCATTCTATCTGCCTGTTCTGTTCCCCACTCTGTCTCTGGTGAATCATGTTACCTCCCCACCCACCGCCACTCACACACACACACACACACACTTATGAATCTTAGTTCTTGTATGCATAAATAAATCTTTAAAAAACATTAGAATGACACCTAACTCTGAGACAAGTGAGAGTTTTAAATTTCTAAGTTTATCTCTTAGGCCAAGTACAAATAGAGGCATAGTTCCAAGTAGGACAATTAATATATCTTCTTAGTTTTTGTTATGGGGAAGTGTGAGTCTTCTTCAAGTTTACAAAAAAAATAAAAACTTCATGTTTATTTAAGTGACAAAAGACCCTAATTAAAAAAAAAATCCAGCATGGACTTTGGAAGATATCACTTATATAGTGACCATTTTAAGGCTTTCCTATGTGAATTTGATTTAATCTTTAGGCATAATGATTAGATTATTCCTAAAGATAGCTTATTATTTTGATTCATAACAAGTATATGGCTCTCTATGGCATATAACAAGCCACACTACAACTTACTAACTTTAAAAAATAATCACTTATTTTGCTCATAAATCTGTAATCAGGGCAGGTCTATGCGGAGAAGGTTTATCTCTAGTCTATGAGCCATTAGCTGGGGGATCTTAACTGAAAGCTGGGGATCCATTCTCAGCATAGATGAGTTGATGCTGCTCACAGTTGGGCAGTAAGCAGAGCTGAGGGATGGAGTTTCAGTTCTTTCTACAGTGGCCTCCCTGTGTGGCTGAGCTTCCTCATAGTATGGTGGCTGAGTTATCTCACCAAGAGAATGAAACAGGTGGAAATACAAGAAAGGACAAGAATGGCACAGATAGGAAAAATGTTCTTCATGCAAATAAGTGAAAATATACATAACTTAAAGAACTGCCTTCCTCAAACAACCTAAAAACTTGAAAGCTTGCCACAATACTTTATCATTTTTTTTTCCAGTCAAGAGGTCAGAACAAAAGAAGACAAAGAATAGAGAAGAATATATAAAAAAATAATAAACCAAATGCACAATGATAGCATTAATATTGATAGCAAAATTTTATTCACAGAGCAGAACCACATATGTTGTTAAATAAATGAAAAGCTTTAATCCTATAGCAAACAACTGATAAAATGCTAGAGTGAAAATTAGAGAAATGAGGTAGCTGATACCTTTCCTTTAGGCAAATGAAATGAAAAATTTAAATAAAACATTTATAAATCAGAGCCTACTAATCTCCAGTCACAGATTGTATTTTCCAAAGATGAGCATGGTATCACCCATGCTGCATACCCTCTTTACCATGTGACCTTAACATTCCTCCCATCTAGTAGTTGGGTCTATGTTCCTCCACATGTAAAACTGGATGGGCATTGCTCATAGACTTGGTTGCTAGAGTCTATCATGTGACTCCTAAGTTTCACTCATAAAATGCTATGCAAGACTTTCTAGTTCTCTCTGGATGTTTGCTTTTGGAACTCCGTCCCATGCTTTTAGGAAGCACAAGCAAATCACAGCACAAGTAGAGAGAAACCAAGTCCTCCAACCCATTTCCCAGTAGAGTACAAGCCAACAATCCAACCATGCTAGCTTGGTAAGTGGGCTATCTTGAAATGGGGTCTTTCAACCTTCGCTCATACCATCACATCCAATGCCAAACAAAATAGAAACGTGTCAGCTCCACAAAGCCTGCCAATATTACAGATTCATGATCAAAATAAAAGATTTTGTTGTTTTATGCCACTGAATGTTGACATGATATTTTAAGCAGCGATAACAAATAGAAAAACTTTTCCTCGTTTGTTCCACATCACCCAACACTAAAAAAAACTATTAAAATTCCAGGAACATATTGACAGTGAAACTTTAGATGTAGATATTGGAAAAACTTGAATTTTTTACTTTCTCCTGTTGTATTTATTGACTTGTTTTCAATTGCTTACTTGGTTGAGTTTGTTTTTAGTTTTGATTTTTTTTTCTTGAAGAACTGGAAAATAAAAATGTTTTCTTGTACTTATACATTAATAATTAATATCTGGTGTGTTACCAAAATCCACTCATTAAAATAAAAATTGTTTTCTTAAAATTAAAAATAAACAGTCATTACTGTTTGGAATGTCGAGCACAGGTAGCATGTCCTCATCTTTAGCAAATATTGAAAGTCTTAATTATCTGAATAATTGGCAAATTTCAACTCTAAACCAGGTGAAGAAACTAAATAGTTTTCATCACTGAGACACTAAGAAGGTATGATAGACTGAGCCAGCTGTATTTTGCAAGCTGTTGAAAATACTCACATAATTTTGAGTTGGCCCAGTCTCACATTCCCATGTGTATCATTTCCTCTCTTAATTGGAAATACTTCTCTAGCTCCCATTTTTAAGAGAAATAACGCTACACATGTTCTTATTAAATTTATAGATTTGCTCTGTTTAAAAAACAACCTACTGGAAACTGACATTAAGCAACTATTATAAAACAGGAAATTTAGAAATTTCATTTTTAAAAATTCCTCCCAAATCCTTTAGAAATGATTGGAATCTAATTTTACATAGGCGGTAGAAGAAGTTCAAAGATCTGTTTCAACCTCACAAGAGCAAAAAGGATTCCTACGTGGATTTTCTCATTTTAAAAAGTACAAAATCATGGTCACTTACAACATGGTAGGTTTAAATTTTTGTTTCATTGATCTATTAAATTATTGCTTTCTATAAATTCTCTTAATAGTTTATGTGACTCTAATACCCAATCTAGAGTTAGTAATATTTTTCTTTTACTTTTTCTGGAAGACATATCAGTGTAGGGCATGAGGCTTCTGGAAGGCCCAGTTGATTTTTTTTCCCTTCATTGCAACAGAAGCACTTAAGATGGTTCTTCATTTTTCTCAATGTAAGTCATACCATTGTTTTTTGTGCCTTTTTCTCCTTTTAAAATAAAGTCTATGTGTGCAGATTTCCTGAAGGAGATTGGACACCATTAGCAAATAACCCCCTTCAAGTCTATTTGCAAAAGACTCATGCTTGCTTGAACTTTTGGATAAACTACAGAAAAATATTTAACAACTGAAAATAAGTTGCTATCCTGTAGATCTAGTAATTTCTGCTGGAAGCAGACCCTCACTTCGCTAGAATGATGACTACAGGGGTCTGAGTCTGCTTTGGACCCAGCCCCACGGTATCTGTTCCTGATCACTGAGCAGGAAGTGCCAGCCCTGGGTTAAGGACCACATAGAGAATTGAAGAACCCCCCTTGAAGCCAAGTACTGGAGGCAGAACAACTAATATATGGATATTGCTTCTCGCTGCATTTAATAGGAGATAAAAGCCAAGGGAAAGCCTTGGACTGCCCTCTGCTCTTGTTTTCCCACAATTTCCATCTTATTGTGATTAAAGGAAACAAAACACAGTCTGAAAGCAATTATTTGGCAACTGCTAAGTCTCTCATGAGAGCATGGATAATACTTTGCATAGGAGAAGCCATATCCTGCTCTCCGGTTTACAAACCCTATCAGGATGTCAGCATTTAGAGCCATTCCACAGGGAGCTGGCTCTGACTCACTTGTGGTCTGGTGGAGAAGCAATGACAAGCCTGGTGCAGGCAACAGAAATTATCCCCAGCCCGCTGGGGGCATTGAAGGAATCACCATTAGCTCGTTGAAACCTCCCGGGTTACTTTTAAGTTCTCCTGTTCTCTCTAACTCTAGACTGACATTTTTAGCTTTTCCTCGTCTTGTGTTGAACTTTCATGTTCCTACTCTCAAAGGGACTATAGCAGACTGAGAACTATTCATAGAAAGTGGGTTGAGAAAACAGATTTGTGCAAGGAGGAGCGAGCACACCAAATCAGAACATTTTTTTTAATTTCCAAAATAAAGGCATATTGTTAAGATGCAAACCGTGAACACACCCAAATCTGTTCCTCACTGCCAGGATCTATTTTTAAGATTTGTTGTAACCATTTACTCAGGGGCCATATATAAACATAGCTCTATCAAGTCCACACACAGTTTCACATACCTTTAAGATCTCTTAAAAACTGGCTTATTGATTACTCAATGCAAAACTCGCATCCTGATTAAATTTGGCAATAATGCCTGAAGAGGAGGGATCCTACATTTCTGTAATATAAACAATGATATAAACCAATATTCAATTTTTTTTAAATTTAAAAGCAGCTACTTGGCTAGAAAAGTGAGGAAAAATAAATAAAACTCAGAAATATTCTATTAAAAATTATTCTAGTCATTTAATTTTAGATGTCCCAGTTTCTTATTTAATTTTTACTAACTCCTGAAGTAGTTTTCTGAGGCCAAAACTTAGAGAAAAAGAACAAGGAGTATAAAATGATCTTTCCCAAAGTTTAACTGACTCTTCAGTCTCTGAGACAAAGCCTTCACACTAGGGTGAAGATAAAATTTTTAAATTTGCAGAGCAGTTCAAAAGTTATAGAATAAGACTTATTAGAAAGCAAAAGTGCTCTCTATTCTCAGGATCTAATGCCTGTTTCCATGACATTATTGCCATGAACCTCCATCTGACAAGCATTCTATAGGAGTCAAGCATTTTACACGTAAAATTTGTTCCTTGAGAGAAGTGAGAGATTGTGAAAAGATCTTTAGGAGATTCTTAGAAGGAGAAAAATCTAAAATTTAGGGAGCAGCCAGGAAGCAACCTAATTTCTAAGTGACATGATTAAGGTTTAGGTGAAATTGGAATCCAATTTGACTTGGATATGACAAAAACAAAATCTAGTCTCAGTTATGCTCAAAGTTCATTTTTATTATATTTGGGTTGTAAATAGGACCCTCTAGAGAAGAATTTTGGGACTCTGCGTAGGGGCACACAAACCTTGGAGATCCCCAGTGGAACTGTTTCTCTAGTTCTTTCTGCACAGGACAGAGCTGGGATACCAGAGGCTACATGCCAAATAACAGAGTGACGCTCTCTCAGTTAGTGATATCTCATTTTTGTGACCACTCATTGACAAAAGACTCTCCTTCACCAAACTTTGGTCAGGCTCCACTGAACTCCCTTTTAGACTAACTCTTGTCCTTGATCTCCATCCTGTCTTTGACCTGCCCAGCATAGTCTTAGCAAAAACTCCTTCTAAGTTGTCTCCCATCATGATATCTGATCACATTTTTCATCCGCTCCTTGGATGTCTACGTCCTTGGCCTGTCTAACAAGAAACTTGTTAGGTCACATTAGCAAGAATCTTCCTAACCCTGCAGATTCCCTAATTGTAATTTCCATCCCCACCCTTCTCACTAGGCTTCTAGGCTATAAAAGCCCAATATCTCTGTCGCATTTGATGTTGAATCGTCTCTCCCCTATTCTAACAATTCCCTGCAATAGTTGTGTGTGAATAAAGTTTTACTTACCATTTAACAAAGATCCCTGACTTTTCTTTAGCATTTGAACTGAGTATCTCAACAAAGCAACAAAAACCAACAGGAAAAGCAAATAACAAACTGAATTTAAGACATGGCTTGGGGTAAACTCTTTCCCTCACCTCCCAAACTCTGTGCTCTCTGCCTTGGATCCCTTCAAAAGAAAACTGACTTTAGGGATCTACCATTTGGACAGTGTACATCTCAGCAGAGTTTTATAGTGTACTATTTTATTTGAATAGTCAGCCTAAATTGACTATTTGAACACAGTAGCACATTAAGATTATTGCTGTATGGCTAGGGGAAAAACATTGAAGTGAAAAAAGAAGAAAGGAAAACAACTTCTGGCAGTTGGCACAAAGTGCGCGTCGACTCGCAAACAGAAGCCATGACAAAGCAAAAGTGAAATATCTTTGCTTCTACGAAGGAATAACATGCAAAAAGTGGTCTTCAAAGACGAACACCAAGGCACAGATGGCTCTGTCCCATCAGACAAATGCCAAGTGAAGATTCACACTCAGGATTGAAATACCAAGAACTGTCTAGAGAAAAGGACAGGAGTGAAAGATAAAAATAAAACAACCTAAATAACTTTCCTCTATGCTTTGAATTAGTAGACTTATTTGGGGAAAAATCCTAATGATTTCTTCACTTTGGTTCCAGCTATCGTTCAATTCTTTCTATTAGAAACCAACTAGTCATTTGCACAGACATACCAACCCTTTTTATAGAATTCTAAGTTTTGATATCTAAAGGTAATTCAACATTCTCTGTCCCTATAAAACCCAGAAGCTGCTGAATGGGACTTCTTCCCTTTTTCTCATTTCACTGCTTTATTCATAGTGCCAAGAGGAAAAGAAGGATCTTTTCCCAGTTTCAATGAAAATGGATCATTTCCCAACCTCAGGGAAAAATCTAGCCTTGATTTCTCCTCTCTGGAAAATTCTAATTTCATTAGATAAGATTTTTTTATTTTTTTGCAAAATCTCAAATAATGTTACAGGGCAAACCCAGAGGGAAATGGGATAGCCTGGGGGGTGAGTCCTCACCACCCAATTAAAAACCCTCAGAACAAGACTCCAGGGCAGGCACACACAGAAAAGTTAATAAAAGGCTGCTTTACAAGGGAAATGATAAGGGGGGAGCACAGAGAGTGAGAGAGCAATATAGAGATTAATTGTTTAATATGTCCTACCAGTAACTATCTGAGCTGGGACCTGGGGTGCTTGCTGAGAGCCACCAAAACCAAAGCCCCTGCGGGCCCAGAGGTATTCTGTTTTAAACCGAGCAAGGCTGTTTAACTCCACCCTTAGTTCCCACAACCCCTTGCAAGAAGTCAAGAGTCATGGCAGACCGATGGCATGATGGGGGTGAAGGCCAAGGTGCCTGGGATCTCTTTGGCATGGAGGTGGGGGTGGAGTCCATAGAACATCTGTGGGTGCAGTTAAGTCAAGACAAACTGTTCCCTCCAAAATAGCACTGTAATAAGAATCTAAAGATCTGATTCCTAACCCCTGAACTACTAGTAATTACTATTTACATTTAAAATGCCTGTATACATGTATGTGCCAATTTCACTTCCACAAATTTACTCCTCAAATATTATATATCATTATAGTAGCAAAAATGTATTTAGTATTGTATTCCATATAAAAAATGTGTCCATAATCAAAAATATTATTAAAGGACATGAAGTTTCTGAATAAACAAATATATTTCAGAAGTTTGACTGACAAAGCTTAATGTCATAAAAATACCAACCTCTCAGAACTAATATGTCAGTGTAGTACAATTGTAATTAGAATCCTAACAGGTTATTTTCTACCCTTCAATAGGCTTTCCTATCATTTATGCTAAGAAAATGTTTTGTCAGAAAAAAATCTTTAACTATAATGATCCAAGTGGAAGTTTTTCATAAAAAATAAAGAAGTTTGATTTATTTTTAATCTGTATTTATTCTGGCAAGTAGTATATTTCCTCCTTTAGAAGACCAGTGGAATCAAATGACCAAAAATAAACCTGCTCTTCACAAAAATGAGAGGAAAATGGCAATAGGAGATTGTCCCACTGAAAGAGTTGACCTAACGCAGTGGGTAAGAACAGAAGACTTTCAAGTTAAGTAGATTTGTATTTTATGCCGTATTTACTGCTTAGAAGTTGGATGACCTTGACCAAGTTATTCTGTATCTCTAAGCTCTGGTTTCTTCAATTATACAAATTAGACAAATTGTTCCTTCACTGGATTGTTGTCAGGATTACATGAGAGATTTAATATATGCAAATCTCTTAGCAAGAAGATTATCTAAAGTCAAAGTCGCTATTATTGCTATTATTTCTGTGATTACTGCTCCCATTACTTTGCCACAATTTGTGCAGTTGTTTCAATGGTCCAAGTTGTTAACATCTTGTATCTTAATATATATTTATAATATAATCCAGATATTATATTATAAATAATTAAAATAAATATATTATTATATAAATCAGAATATAAATTACACTTTGTAATGCATATATTCCTATAATTATTAATTCTACACATTATATAAATAGTAAAATATAATTATACAAGTACTATTATGATATGAAATATATTATGCACACGCTATAGACATACTAAAAACATATTTGTCATAGTTACATGAGACAGAGATTGGGTTACTCTAGTTTCCTTTTTCTCTGCCGGATGTCATCTTCCCCAGCTTAAAAAGCTGCCGCTATCTGTCCTTCATATACACAAAGACGATGAAAGAGAGAGAGGAGAATGAGGTGGAGGGAGGCAGGAGAAAAAGGAGGAAGAGGAGGAGGAGGAGGAGGAAGAGCAGGAGAGGAAGAGGAAGGAGGAAAAGAAGGAGCGAATATCTGGAAGATTCTGGAAGATGGTGATTGCGCTGCTCTGACCCTCATCCTCCAGCAGCAGGGATGAAGCAAGGTGGGAGAAGGGAGGGGGAGTTCAGGTGAACCTTAAGAGTTCATTGCAGAGTGTGCTGCAAATGAGAACTCAGCAGCAGATGGGGAAAAGCAGGGAACTATTGGCAAATTGATGTCATTTTCTGTCTCCTCAAGCCAGCCTGTCTCCTCAGCTCCTACAAGCTGTTTACAGCTGGCGGGCGGCAGCATCATGAGTGCAGGCTGATGCTCCCACTGGCTCGTCCTGTCAGCCGGAATCCGGAGTTGGCTGGACTGGATGGAGCACAGAACCCATGATTGGCACCGGTGCACTCTGGTCCTGATTGTGGCAGGAGGGAGGAGATGTAGACGTGTGGCCAACAGCGAGTGTTCTCAAAGAGATGTGAGAACCTGCAGATTTGGCTCATTTAACAATTTGGGGGAAATAATTTCCTCACATATTTTTTGTCCTGGAATTTAGGTAATAAGTCTCTGAACTATAATAAATCTCTGAAAATAAATACAGAAGGATCCAAGATTGACATTTTATTTATTTATTTATTTTTTCAAAACACTGCCTCTGTGGTATTCACTACTGCTCTGATAGTTAGTCATGGCTGGTGTAAAGGTGTTTTTATCCAGAAGTGGAAACTGATTCAGTCATGTATGTGACGCAAAGTAACATACATAATTCTAAGTGATCACCTAAAGATAAGTATTCTCAAAGCAGAATCAAGAAGAGTGAATTCGAATATCATCATCATCTTTTTCATCATTATCCTCATCAGCATTGTGTAATTTGTAAGATGCTAAAAAGTTATTACCAGCTCTATTGAGTCTTCCCTAGAAGCAGACTTTGAGATAAGGGCAAGTACACATAGTTACTTTGGGAAGTGATTATTGGGAGACAGCCCTCCATGGGACCCCACATTTATAGACATGTAAGCAGAGCCATTGTTTTCGTTCTGGACTCTCTTTCCCTCTCAAGGTTATTTATATATAAAGAACCTTGAAAGACAGAGGGTCTCTCTCCATTTGTTTTGCTGTATTTTGCTTTTATTGGCCAGAATAATAAAGATGTCTCATTTTAGAGTAAATATGAAGTAGATGCATTAGCCACGATGTAAGATGCAGAGTTCTGGGGTTTTCCTGGTGGCACAACGGGTTAAGTCATAGTACTATGAAGCTATCTGCAGCTTCTGCAGCATGAGTGTTATCCCTGGCAAGGGAGGTGACCCCCATGGTGCAGCAGACCTCTCCTGCCTCACCTGCTGCTCTCTTCAGCAGTGTATTTCAGTCAGTCTGCCTGTTCTGCTCTCTACTCTCTCTGGTGAATTTTCTCACCCCCTGCATCACTTACCTGTATGATGAGGATCCTGAGGATGCAACTAGAAAACCGATGTTTTCGTTTCTTCATCACTGCTCCTGTGAACTGATTATTTCCCAGCACTATCGTTAAGGGGCTAGTTGAAATCTGTTACCTGTTCCATGGGTCTTCTTGTGATAATTGCATTTTTCAGCCATTAAAACCCCTAAGCCTTCTCATGTCACAGTTGCAATTCCTCATTTAACATTCTTACCACCAGTCTGAGATATTTGAGAGGCAGGAACCAAGTCGTCTTTGTTCTTTGCCCCTTCAAATATAATACTTGCTCAAAAGGTATGAACAAACCAAAAAACCACCAATTAAATGTAAATTTAGTTCCATTAAAAGCACTGTCTGCACACATCAAATGTAATGATTTCAGTTATTTCTTTGGATATCTACAATTTAAACTAGAATTCAGCACAATCCCAGTGAAAAATGGCAGTGCTCTATATTCATCTCTGGTTAGTTGTAAGAAATCTTTTCAGTTCCCAAGTAGAATAAAATAATAAGGCAAAAGGGAAAAAGAACAGTCATCAAAAGCACAGTTTTTCTTTCTATCTTCTGGACCTCTGAGGCTGCACCTGAGTTTGAACATGCATTAGAATTGGCACAAAGCCATTTTCCTCCAAGGCTGTAATTTCAGAAAGCCTTGTCTAGGAAGGAATGACCTTTCAGTCACTTCAAAAGCAACTCCTCCCTCACAGCCTGTGATGTCAGGGCTCACTGGAACTCTGGCAGGGCTCTCAATTAGAAAGATGACTTCTAAATGGTGTCTCATTGTGTCACCCCAGGCTTGTGTGGGTGACCCCTCTGGCCGGAGGGAGAATTTTGGGTACACAGGAGTCAGAAGATAAGAGTCATGAGACTAGAAATGAATAGAAAAACGAACATGTGAATACCACCACTTCTTAGTGAGGCACATTTTCTGAATAATAACAAGAGGTAGCTCTGAACACACCTACAATGATCCAGTTGGTCTCACAGAAGTGACAGCTGGTATGTCTGGGTCCTATTTCTCTAGTCTCGCTCTTATGGCTCTCTGATCCAGAGGGCACAAAAGCTTCTCAAAGATCAAAGGAATCCTGAGGAATATGCCTCCATCTTTCCCTCTGTCTACCTCCCCTTGTTCTTTCTTCTCTGATTGTTTTCTGTGGTGCTTCACATGCTTCCTGGGGGCTTTCCAATGGAGTTAAGAAAAGTAATTCCTGGGGAGACAGGAAGTCTTACCACAATATGATGTGTCCAAATAAGTGATCCATTATCTTGTTTTGACAGTTCTTGTCAAAGGCAGCTATTTAGTGTTCTAGCACTTGTAACTCTGACAGAACAAAAGAGCAAGAGATACTTTCATCTTGTAAATATGGCAAGGAGGATTCTGACCAGTGTTACATCAACTGCCTGAAGTTTCCTTGGAGAAACCCCAGAAGGGAATATGGCTGTGTTCGGACTTCTGATTTACAGATACATGGGAAATTTTACATATGTCCATCAAAGAAGTGTAAAAATATTTCATTCAACAAATCATACAAGGAAAATTGATCAATATTTAACCAGATCCCCATGGTACCCAGAGGCGGGGCAAAGTGTCTGTTGGGACTGAGGCATGCCAGCATAGCCCACAGACTGTTCTACTTTATGATCTCCTTATGAGTCTTATTCTGTACCTGACACACAGTGATTCTCTATTAGTGGAAACTATTGTTCTCATAGAATTTCCCTGCATTGCTATGATTTCAGAGTTGTTTGTTATAGCATCAGCTATCCCAAAAGTCACCTAGGAAAAAGTAAACCTATATCCCAGAAATAACAACAGCACACAAATTCATTGAAATATATCTGACAATTACACAGAGCATAACAAATACCTGAGTTTTCTATCAGTGTAATGCGATTCGGATATCATGATGCCTGCTTCTGCCTGAGTGGAGAGGTGTCACTTAGGACTCAAACCAATAGTAGATATTTATGCTATAGTTTGTTAGGGAGAAATCCATGTTATAATAAAACAAGTATACATTTAATTGGCAGGAAAAGGAGGGGAATATGAGCCACTAAGACAAAGTTCAGGAGACCAGAGTTCTAATGGGCTGGGTTTGGGTGAGAGCAGGAGAAGCCTCAGGAGACTATTGCCAATACCTGCAGAAGGTTTCAGAATCCTTATGGACATGTAGTCCAAGCCCTTCAGATTGCTCTAGTATCTCCTATCCTTCTACTACTTTCAGAGGAGTATTATCAGAACCATCTATTAGTTGTATTTTGGACTTGACCTCCAGCTCAGCCAGGCTTTTATCTAGTCATGCCTCTGGTGTGACTCTTTATCAGTGTCCCTATAAACAAGGAGGTTCTAATTGATAACATAAGTCTCTTCATTTCAAGTCAACCATTACCCAATTAGTCAGGAGCATTGTAATATGGATACATATAACAATCAGGAAATTTGTTCTGCACTTAATGAGTTTTCAAATCAAATAAAACAGACCATATTCAAGTTTTCAGATATTTGCAGATATCCAAGAGTCTCTCAGTTTGCATTTGTCAGTTATTAGTTCTCAGAATTGCACCAGAATAGCTTCCTCCATTATTGCATCACATCATTCCAATTAGTCTCTATCTTGTTGACCCGATCTGCCATTTCCATCAGGGTCCTCTCTCCCTTTGAAGTTGTGTTCTGCCTTGGTACATGAGGACTAAGCCAGCAGAGTCCCCTCCCTGGTCAATTTTCTCTGCAGCACTGAATAGGAATGTCACCAACCTCCTCTGGGTGCTACCCTGCTTCTGAGAGGCTGCACATCTTTCACAGGCTTTTGTACAGTTATGAAACACTTAAGGATGTTTTGGTCAATGACTGATAGCACCTTTGACAGTGATCCCAATAGAGTGCCTCACATAGCCTAGGTATGTAGTAGGTTGTGCTATCTAGGTTGGAGTAATTATACCCTGACATTTAGCAGTGAGTGAATCTCCTAAGGGCATTTTTATGAAAACTTATCCTGCCCTTAATGAAGGCATAATTATAATGGGAAACATTGATTCAACCCAGGGGGAGGACTTCCAGAACAACCTTGGGGTTTCTGAGGTCAATGGAATACAGGTGGCTTCTGGCTTCATTTCACCTTCTCTCAAAAATCAGGGGCAAATTTCTTCTTGTTAAAGGAACACAAGTGAAGTCATACTTTTAGATGTGATGTTTGCCGTTTGAATATTATACATCAAAAGGTTATTGTTGAAGGCTTCCTAGAACAAGGAAGGTTTGTGTGTAGAAGAGAGGGATAATGACATTCATATTCTAGTGAAAGTTAATGCTGATTAACTACTGATTTTTTTCATTACTACTGATTTTGTCGTTAAGAAGCTACTTAACTGCTCTCACTAATACTTTTAGCACTAATACTCTGATTCAGCACATCATCAGAATGATATATGCCTCAGGAAATTCAATTAACAAACCCTCTGGATATACTTAGAATTGAATAGAAAAAATATACATATATTAGGTGTCAAGTATTAAATAAAGCCGACTCTCAAGTCTAATACTTTGTGAAATTGTACAGTACAATTCTATGGGTTTGGATAAATGTATAATATATGTCCATTGTGATACCTTATAAAGTATTTCACTTCCCTAAAATTGCTTTGACTTGCTTATTCATCTTTCTGTTTCCCCCAAAACTTTGACTAAACTGATATATTTACTATCTTCGCAGTTTCATTATAAATTTTTAAAATGAATTCACAGGTAAGCTTATGAAGCAGTTTCACACAGATACCAATTTTAATTCATTAAAACTTTTATGTACATTAAATAAGGTATTCAAATATGTGGGAAGGAGTATTATTTAACAAATATATTTCAGAACATTGATATGGTACCTTCATGACTAAAGCAATAAAAATTGATAATAACAAGCATAAAATTTACCTTTCATCAAAATGAATTCCCAGGTAGTAAAGAGTAAAGTGGTTAAGTTCAATCATATTAAATATAATGTATACATGACTGTTTAATTGGTCTCCATGGGAGAAAGAATATAATAACCTTATAAACAATTAAAAAAATGAAAATAACTTTTGATTTGAAAATTAAAAAGTAAGTAACTGCTACTTATCTAAGAAACCATAAAGTTAAAAAACAATAAATATTCACAAAAAATGCAGGGAAGAAATTATTAATATAATTAATTTAGTAAGAATTCATCCCCAAGACAAATATATGAAGACTGAAAATATATGAAAATATATGACAAATTAAAAGCAATTTGGAAATAGTGCTGCTTAAATGTCAATAAAAGAACAGTTTAATCTCAGCGGGAATGAAAGAAATCCAAATGAAAATACAATTTTGGCTTATTAAATTAGTAAAGATCAAAATATAAAATGCAGCTTTAGTAGACAATCATTGAAGTGTGCATTCTTGTACAAAACTTGGAGTAGAAAATTGTATATTTTCTTTGAAAAGCAATTAACATATCCATACCTTATAACTTAGTAATTTCCTTTAAAAGAATACACCCTAAGGAAAAATTCTGACATAGAGACAGAGATTTATTCATTGTTTTTAACAGAAAATTTAGCAATAATGTAACTGTTTAACCTTGAGGAAACAGCTAAAATATTATGATGCATGCATATAATGTAATATTCTGTACAGAGGTTGCAAATTCAAAATGAGTACAGGTCAGTCAGTTAATATAAATGAATAAGGCCAGTGGATGAAAGAAAATCCTGCTGACTAGCCAAAGCTCATGCTAAATTAGATGCTGCTATTTTTCTCTGACTATGAATTAGTCTTCTTTTCAGAAAATAGGCTTCTTTTTCTAGAACTTGTTACTTTTCTAAAATAACTGGAAATCTAGAGTATTTAATGTTAAATCACTCAACTTAAATTAGCAGCAACTCATTTAAATGTGTGTCTATAAAAAAGGTAAGTCTGCCTGTTCAATGTAAATGGGTAAAATATTTTTTAAATCCTTTGTTGCATAAACATTAAAATTAACTTGTGAGGACATCTTGTTTTTATAATAAAAGGGAATACCCATAGTAGCATATTAATCAGGAGATAAAAGAAATGAGGACAGAAAGCTTCAAGAATGAATAGTGTTTACTTTCATCAGCCTTGGTTGCTCAATACCAGTTCTGGTACGGGATCTAATACAGGATCTGGCACAGATCAGCCAACTGTTCAACAACCATTTCAAATGCTTATTGTCAAATGAGAACATGAAGGCACCTATAAATAGCAACATATAAATTGAGTCATAGAAAATATATCAAAATATCAACGTGAGTTCCTTCCTATTTTTCTTCTCTTAGAAACAGTAGAGGAACAGTATAGATTCATTTTCCTCATTACAATACAATTGCATTCATTTGTTTCATAAATTAGGTACTGAGTGTCCAGTATGTATTAGTTGTTGATTTAGATAATGGAGATAGAGAAATGGTGAAACTAACCAAAATAAATCTCTGCTTTATGGAACTTACTTTGTTCATGGGAAAGAAGTGTAATAAACAATATAAATAAGTTAACATAAAGTATGCAATATGGTAAGTGGTAATAAGTAAGAAGTAAATCTTCCAAAATTTGTATCTGGAATTTTCTTGGCAGCTAGTGTAATAGGTAGCTGAACCCAAAGACTGTTCCAGGTGATGCCACCAGTGGCAGGGGTTGGGGGAAGTGGGGGACGGGGATGTTTGTTGGTGAGATACAACAGAATCCCAGGGAAAATGCGAGCAAAGCATTGGTGAAGATGAGAGTCTGGTAAGAAATATAAGGGACTGCAGAAGCAACCCCCAGTATTTAGTATTTGGGATTCTGTGTTCAGGATTTCAGAGTTTTCCAATCTTCAGTGATTCCAGGACCAGCCATTTCTGCCCCCATCATGCAGCTCTTCCAGAAGGCTGTGCGGGCCTCTGAAGGATGTGGAGAGGCTTCCAGCAGCCAACCTCAGAGAGGAAAGGTTTGGAGTCTTTGGAAGTAGCCAAGCAACTGAAAATGTTCCCAGTTTTACTGCTGTTACATACAACCTGGTAGAGGAGGCAAAGACCTGGAGGCAGGAGCCTCACTGAGCTCTAAGTTTGGTCATTGTCAGGTTGTTCAGCAGCTGTAGTTGATATTTTGAGTGTCACTTGTTTGGTGCTGTGCTGGGGCATCTTGGCAGCTCTGGTGAGCATCTCCTGTTGTGTCTGTTTTGTTTGTGAGTTAGAATCTGGCCTATCTTCTGGCTGCCACTTGCTCTGTGTCCGCAGTGGCAGGAAGGCGCCATCTTGTTCGTGCGGCCTATTGTTTGGGAGAGGAGCTCTCCTTGCTCAGTGGCAGGAAGATAGCATCTGCAAGCGTTTGTGTTTAGGATTTTAAAACACTGAACAGTGCTTCAGGTGAGGTAACCAGCTGATTTGGCCTCAGAAACTCTGTTTTACCCTGGTTTGTTAAATAAATCCCGTTATTATTCTCTGAACTGGAGTAGTCTTGCAATTACGCATGCAGGTAAAGAACTCAGATGTGACCCGACCATAAACTATTTGGGAAGTGTCCTTAGCCAGTTGTAGTGCTCCATGATGCCCTGTATCAGGATGTTTAGGTCAGGAAAAATGTTTAGCTAATGAATAATAATTTGGTAAAGGAGATGGTTGGAGGTATAGCTTCTGGGTGTATTAGTGTGTATATGAAAGGTGTACTCTAGGTGGGGGTTTTGGTTTCTCTAAGAAGTGCCTAGACTCAGAAGGGGAACTCTCACCCCAGGAAGTGAAGTCCTAATACCAGGGCATCAAGAATGCTGTAAACATGAAAATATAGTTAAGATAGCAAAAAAAAAAAAAATAGTGAAACAGGGTTTATAATGTTCAGAGTGTATAGGTTGCAATTTTATAGGGATGTTGGGGTAAACCTTACCGAGATGGAACACTGGGTAAAAGTTAAAGTTGATGAGAGAGTCAAGTATTTGTATATTTGAAGAATGTTCATTTTAGGCAGAAGGAAAACTGAAAGAGCAAAGGCATTGAAGTGGGAGTGTAGCTGCCAAGTTTGATGAATAACAAGGCCAAAATGACTAGAATAATAGAGGTGTATGATGACAGTAGAAGGAAACAAATTCAGATATAACAGGGTGAGGCTCAAAGAGGAGAGGGATAAACAAATCCTGTAGAGCCTTGTAAGTTATTTTAGCTAATTCCAACAAAGCATATGATAAGTAATGGCCAAGTATGGCTTATCATAAAATTACCAAGATATGTTAAAATTAGAAAACACATTACCTGACTAAAATATGATCTAATTTGATTCAGAAAAAGCACTTGATAAATTTCACTACTCATTTAAGACTTAAATGGAATAAACAGACAAACCAACAAACCTCTTAACAGAGTGTAAAATTAGATGGTAGCCTCTCTGTACCAAAAATTTATAGTACATACTATTTTGAGCAGAAGAACTTAATTACATTCCCTTGAAGAGTGAAATGAGATTAGTATGCCCACCCTTTCTATTAATGCTTAACATGGTGCTAGACTTCTTGGCCAATAGATACAGAAAGAAAGAAGAGTGGGGAGCTTTGACATAGAAAAATTTAAATTTCTGTTAGTTATAGGAATATGTCTGTCTTAAGACATTCTGTCCTCAAATAAGTCAAGTGGCTGAAGTAGCCAAGCCAGCTGCATCTGCATCTCTTACACCCCAGCCCAGTGTAGATCATCAAAATTCACATCTAGTGGTAGATTCATGTTTTGTTTTAAGACATTAGTTGATTTGTTACATAGCAATAGCCAAGTGATACCGAAATTGGCTTTAATTGGCCACTATTGATGAGAACTTATTTCCTCTGAAATGAATTTGTTTCTCATGTGTCAATCAAAGCATAAGTTCCAAAAAGCATTTAGACATATTGAAATAGTCAGTTCTCAAAACTAAGCAATGTAGGCCATAGTTAGCTAACATCAGAATATTCTATAAGGAAAGCTTTTATAAAATTGTGTCCCCAATTATTAAAGCAAGCATAATCCCTTACCATATCATTCTGTATATTCTCATAGCATTAGGTTGTTTTCTTTTTTCATATTATTTAATTATTGTATTAAATAAATTTTTATTTAAGTATTTTTTCTCCTTTCTCTAATTCAAAATCTAATACAATGTCTTAGAGAAGGTACCCAGTGAATGGACATTGATAGGGGAAGGACTCACTAATATTGTTCACAGGTGCTTTGAAACAAGCCTTGAGATATTATAAAGCTTTAATATTTACCACAAGAAAGCTAAGAAATTTAATAATATCAACAAATATATGCTAAGTTTTATGCAGTCAACTAGTAGATTAAATCACATCATGATGGAGAAGAGAGAAGAGGAAGACAGAAAGTTCAGGTTCAAGTTACAAGTCTCTCCCTCAAGAGCTGTATGACCTTGAACAAAGCACTACCCCAAGCCAAACCTGTTTTTTTTTTAACATCTATAAATTGCGGATTTCACTAGGAAAATCTCTGGTTTTCTCTGCCCCAATCTATTTCTTCTGAAAATGGCAACTATCTATGTAATTTGGTGAGTTGCCCTTCTCTATGCTATAATCATTTGATTTTCACAGACATGTCAGATTTTCTTACTCTTTTCACCCCTATCCAACCATAGCAAAGCTTTCCTTTGGATATTTTTTTAATTAAGAATTAGAGATGACATAAAACAGCACAGCGTAAACTAGCACTAGAATGAAACAAATTCAAAGAAAAGCAAAATGAGGTACATAGGGAAAGTTCTGTTGGCATTCACATTTCTAGTTCCAGATGTTTCTGTAGGCAGTTATGGACATAGTGCTTCATTTTCATCTAAGAATTAACCTTTCTTTTCTCTAACAAAGGTCAGGTTTTCTACATCTTCCTGAGGCACTAGAATATTTCAGATTGACTGTGATTCGGAAATTGACTTTTCTAGATGCAACATTAGTTAATAAAGAAACATCTTTCCCGTAATCTCAACTCATGTGATGTAGTGAGGATACAACTTGAAGGTGCATACTGAAAGTTTAGATGCACCAATATTTCTTCATGTTGGTTGTATTTTTTCATTTAGACAGTACTCTTTTCCAACCCTACTAGTAAAATAACTAAAATCTGCTGTAGTAATGAATTAAAATTATTTTCCATGCTATTCATAATATACACTACTCACACCAATGCTAAGTTTCTTCCCCACAATTTCAAAACTCAGTAAAAATACTCATCATCTAGCACTTCATAAGTAGATAGCATCTAATTAGGTTTAGCATCTTGAATGCTTTGGAAGAAATACAACTATTATTGGTAATTTCTAAACATTTAGTAAGCCTTCCTGTATCTTTGTGAGTGCTGTAAAGCTTTCAATAATTTAGAATGTAAAGTTGAGATATTTGGAGTGACTTTCTACAAGATCAGAACAATAAGTTTGTAAAGCTTAGAGTGAATCTGAGAACTCTAATTTTCAGACCATTGTTCTCCCTGCAGAAGTCTACAGAATTCCCTCTAATAGTGGGCGAAGTAGTACAAACAACCCCTAGAATTGTGATGGGATCCAGAGCTTGATGAAATGTCTTTTATCTTGTGTGCCTATGGCTGTTTTTAAACACTACAGTACAATGAAGAAATGTGTTTAACCCCAAATGAAACACATGAAGAAGTACCAGGACTGAATTCTAAATTCTGTTAATAAACATCACTGGCAGACACCTTATCTTAATTAGCAAGTCAAACTCCTACAATATTCAGGTTGGTGCAAAGCTGGAAGAGCTTTCAGCATTTTCACACAAGTCTATAAGATGTGGGGTTGCAGGAGGCTGAAGTTTTTTGAAGGTGTTTCCCATTCATAATGAAAAACTGATATATTCAAAGATCATTTTCCTATTCAAATTTAATTGCAGTTTCACATTCTTCCAGACATAAATTTTCCTTGAGTCAAAACTAAATTGTTCAATAGCCACAGAAAATCTGGGAGCTCTATCGCCCAAATGACATCCCGACATAGCATCTCTAATCTCTGAAAGAAGGTTATAGAGAGAAAAACAAAAACAAAATGGCTTGCCCTTTCCTTACTGTTCTATGAAATAACATTACTTTTTATAATTGTTCTTTTGGAGAATCACTCACTGGGTATTGTACAACCAATGAAATAGTCAATTTCTACACACACACACACACACACAAACAAAATCACACCACAGGTGATCTTCTACACTGTATTTTATTTAAGATTTTTTAAGTATTATGAAATATTTCATATAAAGAGGTGAAAGTAATGTTAGGTAGTTATCATGCTAATTCAAAAGGAAATGTTAATACAGTTAAAGTCCTTTGCGTATTCCTACCCTATACTTCTCTCCCAGGAATAACAATAGATTGAAACAGACATTTTATTATTCATCTGCATTTGTTATATAAGACTCATCCAAAAGATATGCTTGTAGTTGATTCCATTGTAAAATTTCATGAGTATGACAATTTATTTATTTACAGTTCTATTGATAGACATTAGATCTGGCTGGATCCTATTCAAGATGGTTACAGCTAGTTGGAGCCCATTTGAGACATTCAGAGCCAGTTTGGTTTGATTGTTTATTACTGGTTTGAGCAAGTTTGAACCAGTTTAGAAACCCTTTTATATAGTAAAAACCAATTTCATCAAGTTTAGTGAGCCAGATGGAATTGGGTTATATCTGATTTGAAATTCTATTTTTTTCTGTTTAAGAATTTTCTTTTCTGTTTTGAACTAGTTTGGGTCAGTTTTATCCAGTCACAACCCTTTGGAACAAGTTTGAACATGTTTAATATGGACAGAATTAATTTGACCTACTCAGAACCAATTTAAACCAGTTTATTCCAGTTGTAAATGGGTTGAACTGGTGTGGACACATATTTTCTGGTCAGAACAAATTTATAGTGGTTTTATTCAGTCAGAAACAGTTGAACCAATTTGTGTCAGTTTTTTTCCCAGTCAGTAATGGTTTGGACTGGATTTATCTAGTCAGAACCAGTTTGAACCAGTGTGAATTGGTTTTAGCTGATCAGAACAACTTTGATCTGTTTGGAAATATTTTGAGCCAGTTTGATAGATTCATAACCAGGTTTTTCCAGTCAGTCCCTGGGTGAGCAGGTTTGTTTGGTTTGAGATTAATTTCTTCTGTTCATAGTTTTGAACAGGTTTGATATTGTCAGAACCAGGTTTGCTCAATGAGAAGCAGTGCGAGGTGTCATCTCCCCCCACCCCTCACAGAATCAGTTTAAATGAATTTGAACTGCATTTTCTTTCCTTTTTTTTTTTTTTTTTAAAGATCTTATTTATTTATGCATATAAGAGCTGGGGCACAGGCCAGAGTTTGAGGGAGTGAGAGGATTCACCAGAGACAGAGCTGGGAACAGAACAGGCAGACTGACTGAAACACATTGCTGAGGGCAGCAGCGGGCGAGGCAGGAGAGGTCTGCCACGCCATGTGGGTCCCCTCTCTGGCTGGCGGCAGGGATTGAACTCGTGCTGCAATGGCCGTGGTTTGCTTCATAGTGCATTGCTTAATCCATTGTGCCACCATGGAGGCCCTGAACTGTATTTTCTTTTTCAGTCAGAATCATTTTTGTCTGGCTTTATCTGGTGAGGACAAATTTGAACTGATTATATCTAGTCAGGAGTGGTTTGAGCTAGTTTGTTCTGATCAGCACTTGTGTGAACTGGTTTGATAAAGACAGAACAGGTTTGGCCCACTTTGATCTGGTCAGAACCATTTTTTCCAGTCAGAACCAGTTTCAAGCAGTTATATCTGATCAGAACAAGTCTGGATCAGTTCAAGCTGGTTTTGTCTAGTTATAACTTTTTTTCCCCCTAGGCAAAAGCAGTTCAAATCAGTTTGAGCTGGTTTGTTTTGGTAAAAACTGTTTGGAACCAGTTTGATATGGTCAGAAGAGGTTTGTACTAGCTTGATATGGTCAGAATCAACTGTTTGAATCAGTTGTTTTTTGTTTTTCAGTTAGAACAGGTTTGAACCTTTTAAGCACTGAGAATGCTGTTGAGCCTATAAGAACAGCTTTGAAATCAGTCAGAAAATATTTGACCTGGTTTTAGCCATTCAGAACTAGTATGGCACTGGTCTGAACTGATTTTATGCAGTTAGAAGTGGTAACCAGCTTGAAAGGTTTCTGTTTAGAATCGGTTTTGGTTAGAACTGGCTTGGACTGGTTTTATATAGGCAGAACCAGTTTGAGCCTGTTTTATCTGTTCAGAACTGGTTTGAAATGACTGTATCTGGTCAGAACTGTTTTTGCAAAATAATGCCTGCTGTTACAACCAGTTAATATTTAATAAGCTTGGTAATTCCTTAACTGTTGTATAAGAATGGAAACAGCTACAGTCATCATGCAGGGTGTAGAGATAGGTTGAAAGGTCATTTAAGCCTCAGATCCCCACACAGTGTAAAGGTAGTTATCTTTCTGAAATACTTGTTAGATACAAACTCACAGTATTATCCAAAGTGATTCGGAAAGTTATGTTAAAACGGGGCAGTGGCTAATATTTAGAAGCATTTGCTGTTTCCCCATGTAGGATTCATCATTCCATACCCTGAAAGCCATCCCTTGGTATGTCTAAGAAGGCAGAACCTCGATACCTTTGTTCCTCTTAATTGTGTCTCTCCAGCTCACCCTCAGAGAAGTACCTTGTCATAGGCTGGGAAACTCACTTAATACAGCTCAGCAGAGTAATGAGAGGAAACAGGGGGAGAGAAATCACATTTTCACATGAGAAATTATGATCAGCTGTGATCCCTGTCAGCCCATGAATTTCAAATGGCGTTCCATTTTCAAATGCACTATTTTAGTTCTAATCAGCCAGTAGAAAGCAGCCGTGGGGGGTTATACTTCACAAGCACTTTGGCTTATTGAACACTCACAGGAGACGGCAAGCAGCTTTCAGCTCATAAAATTTGCCCCTCAGAGTACAAAGGGAGTACAAGTAAATCTGTCTTTCCAGGTCCAGCATTTGAAGCAAACTAAAGGGAGGTTTGCAAGCATTTGATTGTCAGAGACTCCAGGCAAAGCCTGGATTTTCAGTAGATGGTAAGTGGGGACGTTGTACTGAACAAGGCAGGGAATTCTCAACCAGGTTGGAAATGAATAGAATAGAACACACAACTGCTGAAGCTAGAGAAACATCTGGAGAGATGCAGTTTTGTTTCTTGGAAATAAGAACCCAGGAGAGTTCTACAGACTCTATATCTAAAATACATGTCCCAGGTGAATCATAACAAGGGAACTCCAAGATGGATTCCATCATGGACTCCAAAAGGAGCAAACAGTTTTCCATTAATAAATTTCTAGATAAGTAAGCTGGTGGAACTACCTATGTAAATATAAGATCGAGCTTGTTTTCATTTTGGTTTTTGCATTTTTTTTCCCATCTAGAAGGTAAACATGTCGGAAGGGTCTAGAGTCAACTTAGTGTCTTTATTATAAATCCCAACTTATTGGAAAATCTGTGATATCATTTGTTGATCTTAAAAACCCATCCTTGCTACAAAAATATAAAGACCCAAAAGTTGCTGTTTTAGATGAGTGTATCTATGTACCTGGATTGTAGTCTATGGTGCCCTCTGGTGGAAAGGAATCATATCATGTACCCTCATTCTTAAAATCAAGTGCAGGTTTTCAAACAAATTTAGATTTAGTTTGTCAGCCCTGTCCTAGGATTTGAAAAAATTCAAACTTCCAGGAGGTGGAAAGACACCCAAATTTATTTTGCTTTTTAAGGGGCAGGAAGTCCCTTACCTTTGAATTCTCTTTTTTGATGTTGATTTGTCTAGAATTTGAAATGTGTTTGGGTAGACATTTGAGACGCCACACCTTTTTATCCCATTAAAAAGTGTGCGCTTAATCCAAATGCCAGTGTTATAAGGAGTCTTTGATAAGTTTATGAATTTTTAGTGTATTAATCATTTAAAATTTACCAGCAATAAAAGAAACACTCAATTAAATGGAATGATTGGAAATGATGTACAAGCAAACAAATAAATAATGACAAGCTGTGAGTGATTCTGAAAGTTGATTTTCATGATGTTTGCAGCACTCTATCAATAAATAATACCACTTTCTTTTATTTTTTTAAAAGAGCAAAACCATGTTTTAGGAGAATAGAATATTCATTTCTTCACCCAAAGATAGACCTCTTTGTGAAATACCTCTGAAGCACAGTTTAAAAAATAAAACAACTACTCTTTTATGTTTTTTATCGTAAGAGAAAATTATCTATTTTCTGAAATCTTTGAACTTGATTTGAAGAGAGAGACTCAATAGAATATGACATCCTGACTTAGCTCAGAAATGCAAAACATGTCTTTGAGAGTGTGAAAATAATGAAGTTTGGACAGGCTTGGAAATAAGTACATAGCACCGAAATAAATAGTACAAAAATCTTGCCTCCCCAGACAAAAAATATCCTCAAGAAAAATAAGAGAAAAATTTTAAGTTGTCCAAGAGTCTGGACAAGGATTTGAGATATAGGACAGATATAATAATTGTTTATTGTCTTGATTCATTAAGTTCAGGATGATATGTTACACAGCTAGTATAGCTAATGTGTGGTGGATCAACTGAAAAGTATTTGTGAGAACATAAAAACAAAAGTATCCATCTTGGTATAAAGTACTTTTTTTACTGTTTCTTTTGGAAAAGACAGCTATTTGATAGATACTTGTGGGCGAAGGGAAAGGAGGAAACAAGTTTATAAATCAAAGATCTTATAGGAACATAGAAGAATTAGAGAATCTACTATTTGGTTTATAAAACTTAAATAATATCTTTGGGTTATCACTTATTACACGTTCAGCAATCAAATTATTTATTCAATGTCTTCCTTTTTAAAAAAATTTCTTTTTTCTATTTCATTAGGGAAAGTAACATGTTTATGCTTTTCTTCCATTCTTGAACTGCATTCTTTAATTCTTTAATTTTTTTTGTTGTGGTAACATAAAATGTACCCTCAGCCATTTTTCAGTGAGTAGTTCCGTGAATTAAAATGAATTCATGATGTTGTGCAAATGTTACCACCATCATGTAAAGCTGAACTCTATTTTATCTATTAAACTATAAATAACCACACTATCCTCAGGGCCAAGCCCCTAGAAATCCCCATTTTACTTTTTATGCCTGCGATTTTGACTACATTAAGTACTTCATGTAACTAGAATCATGTATTATTTGTCCTTTTGTAACTGACAGTTTACTTAGCATAATGTCCTCAAGGTTTATTCACTTTATAGCATATGGTAGTATTTCTTTCCTTTTAAGGCTAAATAATATTCTATTATATAAGTACACTACATATTGTTTATACAGTCATCCATGGATGGACAGTTGCATTACTTCCACATTTTATCTATTGTGAATGGTGCTGCCACAAACTTAGATATAAAAGTGTCTTCTCAAAATCTTGTTTTTAAAAATTTCTTTATTTATGCATACAAGAACTGGGTACAGGCCAGAGGTGCAGGGGATGAGAGGATTCACGAGACAGAGTGGGGAGCAGAACAGGCGGATCTACTGAAATACACTGCTGAGGGGAGCAGCGGGCAAGGCAGAAGAGGTCTGCTGCTCCATATGGGTTAACTCAGTGGTGGGCTCCAACTCAGGCCATAGGAGCTAGTGATAGCTTGAGAGGGCTGAGATTTAACCCCTTGTGCCACCAGAGAGGCCCCTGAGCAGCAACTCTTGCACAAACATGCAGGCCAGAATTATTTGTGGAGATTTATCAGATTTATTTCTACCCTATGAGTTAGAATCTCCTATGGTTACTTCGTTGGTCAATAAAGATTAATAACTCTTGGTCTAAAGAGCTCAATCTACTCTCTTCTCCTTGTCCTCCACCTCATTTATCCATCTATGCATACATTTATTAACCTCAAACTCCATAGCTGGTATTATGCTAGAAACTGGAGTTAAGACAATAAAGAAAACTGGGTTTATGTAGTGTCCTGAACCTATCCTGAATGTCACTGCCTCAATAAAGCCTTTCCTGAATACTTCTATCATTAGTTTAACATAAAAATTCCCTTGCCTATAATTGAGGGTGATCCTTAATTCTCCTCCAATAACATGGACTCACCTTCTTATAGAACTTGTCACATTGCATTGAAATGGTTGACAATTCAGTTTCTTCTATTTTTCTGTGAACTCAGGAAGCCCCCAAAATTGTATTCATTATTATGATTTATTCAATATTGTCACAAGCAAAAGAGGGAGAGAATAAGGAAGAAGGGAGCTAGGAGGGACCAACCTCACTGAGCCAGGTACAGCCTGAACCCTGGATCATTGTTGCATGCTTTAATTCCAATGGATAGAAAAGAAAAGGAAATACTGCACATTTATCAGTTGGACACCCTTATATCTAATTCTCCAAAAGTCTTGATATGCACATGTTATCATTGCCATTTTGGAGATAAATAAACAGTGGTTCCAAAAGGCCAAGTATCTTGCCTAAGGTCACACTGCTGCTGAGCCCTATGGGTTCAAGCTCCCTGCAGGGTGCTATAGGTGACACTTCCCTGCTGGGCCATGTGGTGCAGACTCCCTGCTGGACCCTATCGGTTCCCACCCCCTCAGGGTCCTATAGGTGCCAGCACCCTGCTGAGCACTGTAATTGCTAGGTTCATATTTGGGGCTATAGGTACAGCTCCCTGCTGGGATTTTAGATGCCAGCTCCAGCTGGGCACTCTTCTTAACCTGCTTCCAGATGCTTCTGTTGGGACTGGCTCCCCGCTGAGCCCTATAGATGAGAGATTCCTACTGGGAGCTCTAGGTGACTGTTCCCTGCTGGGCCCAATAGGTCTATAGGTGCTGGTACCCTTCTGAGCACTGCAATTGCCGGCTTCCTACTCAGGGCTTAGGTGCCAGTCTCCTGCTGAGCCCTCGAGATTCCTCATGGACTCTATAGGTGACAGTTCCCTGCTGTGCCTTATAAGTGTGGGCTCTCTACAGGTTAGGGTTTCCTGCTGGGTCCTTCAAATGCTGGCTCTGCCTGGGCATTATGCTTCTCTGCTTCCAGATGGTTCTGTACTACTTGGCTCTATAATTGCGAGCTTCCTGCTGTTGCCTAGAGGTGTGGGCTCACTGCTGGGTCCATAGGTGTAGAACCCCTGGAGGGCTGTATAGGTGCCATCTCCCTCTAGGCCCTAGTTTTTCAGGCTTCTTTCCTGGTTTACAGGTGCCGGCTTCAGCTGAACCTACATTGACTGGCTCTCTCCTTGTTCTCCAAGTACAGTCTCCTTATTGAGACCTAATAATACAGCCTCTCTGCTGGGCCCTATAGGTGCTGGTCCCCGCTGGGCACTAGTCATACCTGCTTCCAGATGCTTCTGTAGGCTTTGGCTCCCTGCTGAGCCCCACTGTCTCTGGTACCGGAGCCTAGAGCTCAGCAAGAAATGGCTCAAGTTTTTTTGAAGTTTCCTGCAGGACTGCAGGAGTGTGAGGATGTGTGTGGAGACTTTCCACTCCACAGAAACTTCTCAAAGGCAGAAATAATATTTGTTTCATCATTTGTAGCAAAAGAGTCAGTGTTTTACAAAGTTACCATCAGGAGAGGAATAAATTCTTCAAGGGACTGTTGATCTGTGTCTTTTGATTTGGGGCATTAAAGGTCTCTGTAGTGCTGCTGGAAATTTTCCATCAAGGTTATTCTCCAAGTTCTTGTGGGTGACTTTGAAATTTAAATTTTTCCCATCATCTTCCAGAATGAAGGCTGAGGTTAAAAAAGCATATTTTATTTTTTTCCCTTTCCCCATGGCCTTCAATGTCTCCTTTTTCTCAGCATTATCCTTTCCCTTGCCTGTGATATATCTGAAAAAAATGTTTTACTTGTATCGTCAGCTGGCTCTTTTCCTCCCATTTCTCAGTTCTTTACGTTTCTAAAGCTGCCTCTTCCCTGTGGAAACTACGCCAAATATAATTGCCCTGCGCTGTTTGGGGAAAGGCTTAGATTTGTTTCAGAGGTTGTTTCTTTAGCCTTAATAAGTACAGACACTTACTAGCTGGCCACAATCTCGTTCTCCCCTCTTTGGGTTGCATTTCGTCGCTTGTTAATGTGTAAATCATAGATTTCTCTAATTATATAGTGTTGCCTTTTCCTTTTGGCTCAGAGCCTCAAAATTAGTACAGGACAGGGACTCTGATAGAAATGTCTACGTGGTTTCTTCACAATATTTGGGGATACAGCTGAGATAGAGCAACGATAACGTCAACGATTATGTGTTTGTCCGTGGTTGACTGCTTTGAATGTCTAGTCTCTGGATCTGAGACTAAGAATGTGTTTGCCAGGGTGTAGGGAAAGGCAGCTCACAAGTCTCAGCACTGCAAACTCCCACTATAAATTAAAATGAATTCATCAATTTGTCAACACTGGAGTAATTTTTCCATCTCTTACTGATTTCACTTATCCCTCATCTTATAATCTCTCTCAGATACTGCCAGTCTTTGTGATTCTGGTTAAAAAAAAAAAAAGTGGAGATGTTTTCCACTCGGTCATAAATTTACCATATTTGAAGTGACTTAGAGTAATTATTTGTCTAGTTTTTGGTGGAGAAACATTCCATACAGTTGATTATACTAAAATTTATTTTTGGAATTCTCATGGATGAGAACCCAAAGCATATTATGGCTTCCTGTCTGAACTCTCCCAAAGTGGTAGTCCAGGGGCCAGCAGCCTCGATGTCAGAGTCCCAGGCCACCCTCACCCCATCCCTCCACCTGGAAGCCTGGAATCTTACCGTGCATTTGAGAGCACAATGCATTTGTGCACATTTGAGAGCACAGTGCATTTGTGCACCTCCCAGTGGTGTCTGTTCTTCCAGGCTCCTCAGCACACATACTTGACATCTTCCTCCTGTGGTCCCAGACAAGGGCAAATGGAGAAACGCAATCCCTGCCATGTTCTTCAGCTCCTACCTGAGTAATGTGGACCCATGAGCATAAAAATTTTTAAACCACTGTTTTTAAGGTGGTTTGTTTCGCAGCGATAATTGCATGAACCATATTCTCTCTTCTGCATTTCCAACCATTTTCCCAGGGCCTGGAGTCCTTCTTTGATGTATATTATCTTCCAATACAATCACTGAAAATATGTAGAATTTTGACTCATAATAGGAGTTGAAATACTATCAAATGCAGACTTCCTCCTAACTGGGTGGTTTCCATGAAGTGATATTTGCATAGCATTCATAGTATTATTATTTTATTTCAACTCTCTTTACTTCCTAGCCGTATCTTAATTAATACTACCCATGCTATCAGAATTTAGATAATTTGAATCAGATATTCATATCCTTAATTTGAATTTCTATTATCATGAATATTCATAAATGTAAAAATGAAAACTCTTAACTGTATATAAGCAAATACACTCTTTACAGCCTCTGGTACATGTCTTCCAATTTGGAGAGTCACCATCTGATGAAAACCCTTGATGGTAAAGACAGCGCACTCTGTTGTCATAGGATAGTTATATTCTTGGCTTACCTCCCTCTGAGTTCTTAGAATGGAAAGTGTCCTACTATTTGCCAGCTTCTCCTTGTTTTGGCTGTCTCTTCAAAAGCTCTCGTTGACTTCTACATTTTTGTCCACATTTCTGCATTTTGCTCAGTTTATTTTGCTAACTAAATTTCATACCATGCCTACTTCCAAGATAACAGAGTCCAGTCCACCTCTGATAATAGCTGTCCTTACATAAATTCTTATCCTTGCATAAATTCAATCAGAAGGAAATTAGGCAGAAACGACAACTGGAACAAATTTCTGTATATATGAACAGTGGAATAGAACATGTTAAATGTTAACAATGTTGCAGTAGAAGATACTTAAAGTGTGGTCTGGGGACATATACCACACCGTTGATTAGTTGTTTATTACTGATCTATCACAGGAGCAAACACTGGGAATTCACATTTTAAAATATTTATAGTATCTTGACAGAGTAACTTAATATCAATTGACTCTAGTAATAAATAAAAATAGAAAAACTAAAAAGTTTTTTATAGTATTGTCTTTTTGTGTTTTATGAAAGTATTAGAACATTTTTTAAAAAATCAAAGACTACTACTTTATAAAGTTTACAGAAAACATTGTACCTAAAACTAAGTAGAGTGCAGAATGTTTTTAAAAATAGATTTCAGACATAATAAATAGAATTCAGAAAATTGTAGTAAAATGTTATATCTAAATAGATATTCTAAAAATAAGCGGGAAGACATTTATGCACCAACAGGTAATGAGACTTTAGCATCAGCTGCCGTTGAGCCCCATGACCAAAAACTGCCTATCGTAACTGCATTATAAGAAAGGAAATGCTCTTATTTTTGGTATTCTTGACATCCGTACTCTTTGTTCTCTAATCCAAACTTTCTATGAAAATTTAGACATCTGTAAATGCAACACCCTTGTCTCAACTTTCACAAATCACTTCTCATTGAATTTATTTTATCAGAGAGCTTTCAGTTAAATTCAATGTTTCTGGAACTTAATATCTTTAAACATTTAGGTAAAGCATAGTAAGGTTTAAAACAGAGCTAGGAATCTATTTTGCTATGCCTTGATCATAGATTACCTAAATTTCTGTTTAACAGATGCAATAAAAGATAGTTACTGCCAAGATGCTCTTGTCTGCCTTTAATAATAACCAAAGTGGTTCTCATCAATCAAATTGACTCGTTAGATACTGAGACATGGAAACACACACATAATTGGCCTTTCACTTTGTAGACATTAGTAATAGGATATAATATGGCTAAGGAATGATGGGCTTTGTTGCCAGATTTGAAGAGTGAGTTGGAATGCTATTTCATCTTCTACTTCTACCTTCATGATTATTTTAAGAAACAGATATTGGGTATGTAAGAGTTTGAAGATAGACCTTATTTCATATATAGTTTTAAAGTAATCCACATGATTTTGTTTAATAAATTGTGAATGGATTTTAATAAAGGAAACTAATCTCCATTACATATACTATCCCATAGCGTTAAAGCCTAGTTTCAGGGTACATTTCTTTTTTTTTAAATTATTTATTTATGCACATAAGCACTGGGGTACAGGCCAGAGGTGTGGGGGGCGGGTGAGAGGATTCACCACAGAGAACGGGGAGCAGAACAGGCAGATCAACAGAAGTACACTGCTGAGGGGAGCAGTGGGCACAGCAGGAGAGGTCTGCCACACCATGTGGGTCCCCTCCCTGGCCAGCAGCAGGGATCGAACTCTCGTGCTGCAGTGGCTGTGGTCTGCTTCATAGTGCGTTGCTTAACCCACTGTGCCATCAGGGAGGCCCTCAGGATACATTTCTAACAAAAATATGATTTTCCTCTTAAAATCACTACTCAGCCCATTTGCGATCCAACTTCTACATCAGCCCAGATAGCTATATTCAGAGTGTTCTTTTAAATAAAACTAAACATAATAAAACAAAATCAGAACGTGGAAAATCATAATAAAATATTTAAAATCATGAAAAAATTAGATATTCTAAAAATAAGTGGGAAGAAATATAGCTACCACTATATAGCGAGATTCTAAGTTCAGTAATGTCCTATTGGTCAAAGAAAATTACTTAGTCAAGATCAAGGGTGGGGAATATACTCCTAGTGAGACACAATGTCACACGGCACATTCTGTGGGTGTGGAATCCCAAAACAGCACAGTGAATTAGGGAACAATGATCCAATCTAACATACCCTAAGCATATCTCATTCTATCCTTTATCTAGGCTCTAAGAGGAATATCGATATTTCATACTAGTTATCCCTACTCAACTTTGAAGTACCTTCCTCTGTCGTCTCCAGCCAAATACAACCCATCTTCAGCAGCACAGCCACAGTGCACAATAGATAACACAAATGAGGCCAGATAATTCTACCCTTGTTATAATTCCACAGTGACTTCCCTCTGCTTAGTAAACAAAACCCAAGCTCCTCAGCAATGCATATGAAATGTGCTCACCCCCTCCCGCCTTCCATCCCCACACAGACCTCTCTGATACGGAGCACCAGCCTTAGTTTCCCCCAGCCAATAAAAAGAAACAGAGTTTGAGGAGAAGGAAAGTAATTTTTTCACAGACTGAGAAGGATAGCAGACTTGTGTGTGAAAGACTACCATCCTGCTCTTTTGCAGAGTGCTGGGGTATTTATACAAAAGAGTAAAGAGAGAGGAGATGGTCTAGGGTCATCTCCTTAGTATGTCCTTTTGAAGCAGGCCTCGATCTGCAAAACCCACCTCTGGTCTGTACCCTGGATACTTTCCTTAGCAGTCTGATACTTGCTATAGTCATGGACTCCTAAGAATTTTTCATTTCTACTGCTGGTTTAAGGACCACGTTAGTTCTTTCCTTACCTCCAGGTTCTGGTCTTGTGATGCCTCTTTTCCAAAATTTCTACTCTTAACCTCCATCAATAACAAACAAGGGCCAGATTAACCAAATAATACAAACAAGGACCAGGTTCCAGGGGTCTTAAAACAATCAAGAAGTTCCCATGAATCTCTCCTCCGAGTTCAGATGCCTGTTACAAATCCTACTTGTTACCTGTGCTTCTGACTGACCAGCTGTTGGTCAGAGGTCCCAGAATATCCTCCTCAGATTTGATTAATCTTCAAGAATGGCTCACAGAGCTCAAGCAGTTTGATTACTCACTAACTTTTCAATTTGTTACAAAGGATGTAACTCAGAAACAGAAGATGCAAAGGTCAAGATACAGGGGAATGGTGCGAAGCTTCCAGGTGTGTCATTCTGGCAACTGTCCACATGTTCCCTGACCTGGAAGTTCTCTGAAGCCCCCTCTTCAACTGTTCCACCTGCATGGTTGATTAAACTCATTGACCATTGACAACTAAACTCAACCTGTAGCCCCTCTCCCCAACCTGGGAAATCAGGAGGTGGCGTTCAAAATCACACCCTTTATTCATGTCAATGTTTCCAGCAACCTTCCCCACACTGGGTCAGTTTCTAAAAATTACCTTCATTACATAACAAGAGACTTTTAGTGCTCTCAAAGCTTAGGAAATTTTAAGATTCTGTGGAGTTCTGAGGTAGGAGGAAGACCAAATATAATGAGGAATATATTGTTGGTCATCTGAATGGCCATGAGTGTCCAATTTGGGCACCCCCAGAGTCTCAGAACTGGTCTCCTCAAGTCCCCCTGCTCTGACTTGCAGAGTGTTTGGAGCTAAGAGCTGTGAGATCCCTTGAAGCTGAGGAGAAATTTCTATCCTTGTGTGGTAGAACAGGAATGTAGCACAATGGCACAGTCCTCTTCTACCCCCATCCAATAGTTTTGAAAATCAGCTTAGCACACTCCAGAACCAAGAGACTCAAATCATGTTAGTTTATCTAACACTGGGCACCACCAGTTGTAAAACGTCTTCAGAGGTCAGGGGTCCTGGTACTTTTGATAAACAAAATTGGCCAACTCTCATTACTCCAATCTGTAGCTCCCTGCCCCTTTTGTTAAATAAAACTGGCCCAAACCCATTCAGGATCCCATCTGTAAGTCTCTCCCAGCCTCAAGCTAAGCAAGTATTTGTATCAGCAGCCTTCAGACCCTCGGCGGAATTCTTTGAATTGGCCTACATTCACTCACTACAATAAAACTTATTTCTAACTCACCCACACTGACACCCCCATGAATTCTTTCCTGCGTGTAAGTCAACAACCTCGGGGTCCCTCAGCACTCCCAAATGCCAGCACTGGTCTAAGTTTTTTTCCTAACAGAAGACGAGGACACCTCATACTCTCCTGCTTTTTTCTAATCAGAGAAGCAATCACTGCTCCCTGTATTGGACCTAGAAGAATGTAGTTAGAGGGTAGGGGACTCACCTGTTGTTCCTTTATCAATGAATATGTCCTTTCTACTAAGAACCTCATCTTTACTCTCAGAGTAAGAATGAGGCAAACTTTTCTGGTGTGTCATGTAAGCTAACCCCCACCTCGATGCCCCAGGTCCCTAAATCAGAATAAACACAACACCCCCAGTCCAATAGAGTATTCTTTAGAATTTAGTACCATGTAGATTCTCCACACATCTGTTATTCTGTTATTAAATGTTGACTTTTCTCCTACTAATCTGTATGACATTAACGTGTTCATTCAACCTCAGATGAACCCAGATGGGGTGGGGAGATTTCCCCTGTGCTCCAGCAATCAAATGTACATATCCTGTAAGCTACAATATCACACACAGGTCTCCTACTATTGTTCACATCACTCCTCCTGAATCATTTTTGTCTTCCCTATTGATCGAGAAAATTCTTGTTTGTGCTTTAAAATCTAGCTCAGGTATTGCTTCTCTGGTGAATCTGAATTCCCTCAGGTGGGTTCACCCCTCTCTCATAGTCCTTACTATGTTTTATTCAACGTGTTTATTCAAAGTTACTTCTCCAGCAAGAGGGAGTCTCAGTAAACCCCCAAATATGTCTAGTGATACCACTGTGGTAGTCTCTGAACTTGATTGGAAAATAGTGCCATTTTTTATTTTTGTTGATAGAAATTTAACATTTCTTTCTATTCTGATTATATGCAACAGAGCATAATATTAGGAAGGTGGTGCCTCCATTTGACATTACAACAAATTTCATACTCTCACACTGCAATTGATGCAGACGATTCAAAAATCCAGAAGTCACTGACATGTCATTAGTTCCTATTTATGACACTAATGAAACTGATATGTCATCGTATCAAAAATGTTAACTCTATCTATAGTTTTCCCCATATAGATGATTGTTTCCCCTTATTTAATTTGCCTCTAAAATCATTTTTGTAGAGGACATTAACAAATGCCAAAATCACCCAAGATGCTCATAAAATTAAGAACCCTGACAAATGCTACCTCTTCTGGCAGCTCCAGCACAGGAGATTTCAAAACATCAATGCCTATCTTTGTCAAAACACTCACCTTCTGAATTTTTACAAATTCAACTTAGTGTTTTATTTGGTTCATTTTGAAGAGGTAACATATTGACAATAACAGTGCAAAAGATATGAGAATTATTTGATGAAAATATAAGAAAGCTAATTTTCCCTTGTGGAGTAAACCAGATTGCTATGCTTTTATGAATAATTTGAGACATTCTATTTCTGTGCAGTTGATCGTATATGTGGCAGTCAGGGGGTATAAATGAAAAGGAAAATCATTCATACATATTAATATACACACACTTTCCTTTGTGCCTCTCTGCAGGGTAAATGAAGATTGCTCAGGTTTTGCCCCAACGACTCTATGACCCTCATCTGTGGCCTTGAATGCAGGAAGCACTTGGGAACCAGGACTCAGATACTTCTGATGGTAGGCACCTGGCATATGGTGTGGGCATGCGTGAGTGGGCACACCTGAGCCAAGAGACTGAGTATATAAGGGCGGCAAGAGAGTAGCAGCTCTGGAGGCAGAGAGCCCTGCAACGAAGTGTAGTGCGGCACGCCAGAGAACGCCAGAGAACGCCAGAGAACGCCAGAGAACGCCAGAGAACGCCAGAGAACGCCAGAGAACGCCAGAGAACGCCAGAGAACGCCAGAGAACGCCAGAAAGGGTAAAGATTTGCTGGAAGATCAGGAGATCTGCCAGCCTCCTTGTCCCCTGGGCCCCCAGTTCCCCTGCCTGCCCTGTGCCTGCTTGTCTCACTACAATGGTGTAGAGACATCAAGAGCCTGAAAAAGCCCCTCAGGGCTCCAGGGCTCTCTTTTGCCCACCCTGCCCTCCACTGCCTGCACTACCGCTGGCTAGGTCAGCAGGATGATTCAACGCAGACAGGCATGGAGCCCTCTGAAGACCTCGGCAGGGACTGAGGGGTGGTAGGCCATGAGTATGTGGAGCTGGGAGGCCGGCTTCCTCTCTGAGCGCCTCCTGAGTCCCTGGTGGAGGTGGAGAGGACTGAACTGGTTGGGGAGCTTTGGGCAGACATAGTGCCTGCTCACAGGCAGGGCTGGGGGTTGTGTTTCCTCACAGCTCTTAAAATGGAGTCGAGAACAACGCTGGAGGCACCATGGCAGACCAGGTGGTGACCAAGTCTAGGAGTTTCGAGAAGAGGTAAAGATGCTACAGGAGCACAGGAGGTGGACAAGGTCTGGGAGATGGGACAAGACCTCGAGCGGAGGAGGAACTGGCCCATGAACCAGCACAGGACATCCTGTGGCAGCAGTGGTTGGGGGGTGAAAGAACATGATTTGTCATTCGGAGCTTGCCCAGTGCCAGCTCAAAGGAAAAGACCGATGGACCTGGGCTGAGAGCTGACCAGAAGGTAGGAGAACTTGGGGGTTCATCTGTTGACTGGGCTGTGGGGGTGGATGGGATCACTGGTACACCCCTCCTCTGAAGGTGAAAATCAAGGGTGGCCAATGGGCCTCAGTGGCCTAAAGCCGCCTTACGTGAGGCTCTCTGCAACAGGCAGGAGATGGAGCAAAGACAACTTACATAAGACAAAAGCTGGTGCCGAAGTTGGGAATCTGAGCCACTGTTGAGCGGCCAAAGACGCTGAAGAGTCAGGTGAGCATGTTAAAATCACCTGTGGGGATGCCCTTTCACTCTGAGTGAGATGCTGAGGAGCCTGTTCTCGGGTGGGGGTGGGGAACATGCCTTGTGGCTGGGGCACAGCCAGAATGGGGATTGAAAGAGGCCACATGTGGAGTTGGCTAGCGGCCGGCCTGCCCCAGGTGCGCAGGGTTTGCTCTAGTTCAGGCCTCTGCTTGTCACATGGGGGCCACGGAAGCTGAGTGTTGGGGTGACAGAAGTGGATACCTTGGGGATTGGGATTTGCCTCCAGAGAGCACCGAGTGTTGCCAGTCTCGGAGCGCGTGCATCCAGGGGTGGGTGCGGTATATGGCTTGCCGCTGAGCATGCAGACGAGCGAGCCAGGGAACCCAGTGAGCCCTGGAGGGTAACGGCTGATGCTGAGAGGATAGTGACCGGTGACTGCCCCTCGCATGAGCAGGGCCATTGGAGGCAGACTTGATCTGCTGGTGCTGATGCCTTTTTGCCCCTAGGTAGGTGCCCTGCAAGGGTTTAGTTTTTTCGTTTTTTACTGTTTAGAGCTGTACTCGGTTTATTTCTGTGGGTCACGGCTACCGTGTTAAACATTTGCCAAGGAAATTTGTGCGTAGAATGCACGGTGGAAAATCCTGAGGGGGTGGAGCATAGGGTAAATGAAGCTGCTCAGGCTTCTGTGCCATTGGCCTCTGGCCCTCACCACTAGCCTTGAAATGAGGCACTTGGGAGCTGGGGCCAGGGTGCGCCTGATTGTAGACACCTGGAGTATGGTGGGGGTGCACCAGAGCCGAGAGTCTGAGCGTAGAAAGGCAGCAAGGCAGAGGAAGGTGTTGACGGTGGATCTGTAGTGGAGTGGGGGAGAGCCCAGAGAGCAAGGGTTGACTATTGGTGCCGAGACGCCTGCCAGCCTCTAGCACCCCTGCCTGCCTTGCACCCGGTTGCCTCAGTATCTGTGGTGCAGAGAGAACTGAGACCCTGCGAAAGGGACTGAGGGCCCCAGGGCTCTCCTTTGCCCACCCGCCTAACTGCGTGCCTGCACTACCGCTGGCCTAGCTCAGCACGATGGTTCAACGCAGGTGGGTATGGAGCCCCCGAAGACAAGACTGCGGTGTGACGGCTGTGAGTACATGACCCAGATGTACCAAAGGAGCAACTTCGACAAGGCAAAACATGGTGCCAAAGTCGGCAAGCCTGAGTGGCCAAAGCACGTTACAGGAGGCAGGTGAGTTCTTACAAACCCTGTTCACTGTCTGAATAAGAGTGTGGTACCGGGAACCTGTGCTCAGGGGGAGGTGGGAGCTTGGCCTGTGGCTAAGCGCACAGCCAAAGGGGCAGCAGAGAGCTCCATGTGCAGCTTCTGTCCATGGCCCGACCAGGTGCGTGTGCGAAGAGCAGGGGTCTGTGGTCACACTGGTGCCGATTGAATCTGAATACCCTGGGTGTTGGGTGATAGCCCCCAAAATAGTATCAATCTCAGAGTGAGCCATGCTGGAGGTGGATACGGTTCATTGCCTGCAGCTGAGACCACAGCCGAGAAGGCCACGGGGCCTGATGCCCCCAGTATTTGAGAGCAGCTGTCGTGAGTGAGAAGTGCCCCTCAAATGAGCAGCTCCATCGGCAGCAGCCTGGACAGAGCATCTGCTGGTGCAAATATTTTCTCGCCCCTAGGTTGGTTCCCTGCCTGGGCCGAGTTGTATGCTGTTGTATTGTTTAATAAGTCGTGGCTGCCGTGTTACATATCCGCCGGGGAAACTTGTGTGTAGACAGAGCGATGTAAAACCCCGCATGTGTGGATTGTAGCGTAAATGAGCATTTATGCTCTTGGTCTTTATGGCCCTCATCTGTGGCCTTGAATGCAGGGGGCTCTTGGGAGTGGGCAACACAGGTGCGCCATATGGTGGAAACCTGGAGTGTGCTGTGGGCATGCGTGAGTGGACACACCTGAGCTGAGTCTGAGCATGCAAGGACAGTGTACAGTGTGAACAAGGACTCTGAGCCAGAGCACGTTGGGGTGCACCAGAGAGCCCAGAGTATGGATTTGCCTGTGGGGCTAAGAAGCCTGACGGCCTCCTTGCCCCCCCACCGCCTAGCACCCCTGCCTGCCCTGACCCTGGTTGTCTCACTCAGGTGGCGTAGAAAATGACTAAGAGCCCGACAAAGCCACTGAGGGCTGCAGAACTCCTTGACCCATCTGCCTGGATCCATGGAGAACTGCCCTGTGCTTCCAGCCCTTCTGGTCTAGATCTGCAGCGATGCAACGCAGTGTACATGGAGCCTCTGAAGACCCCCAGGGACTGACCAGTGATGAGCTACGAGTGGTAGTGCTTGGAGTCCAGTGGCCCCTTTCACCGCCTGCTTCTCTAGTACAGTGGAGGGGCCTGAATTCCTTGGAGGTGTTGGAGGGACACGGTGCCCACTCAGACGCAGGGTGCCTGTTGAGTGTCCCTCAGCTCTGCAAATGGGGTCAAGGAAGACCGGCTGGTGACCACGGTCCAGGAGTGTGAGTAGAGCTAAAGACGCTGCAGGAACAGAGAAGGACAAGTCCAGGAATGCAGGACAAGTGCTTGTGTGGACATAAGGCCTGCAAGGCCCAGCCTTTGACTGAGGCCGTAGATTCCTGAAGGCAGAGAGCCATGATTCCTCATGGGATCTCACCCAGTGCTGCATCACCCAGTGCTGATGGGCTAACAATCCCACCTAGAAGGCAGGAGAACTTTGCTGGTTGATGCTATGTCTCTGAACTTGAGAGTGGATGGTGCCATTGGTGTACGCCAGGAGATGAGAATTGAGGTGTGACCATTGGCCTCGGTGACCAAAAGCAGCCCGGTGTGGACTTCTGTACAGATGGAGGAAATGGATCAAAAAAGCCAATTTAGAAAGTGGTAAACCTGGTGCCACGGTCGGGAAGCTCTGGGAGCTTAAGGAGCTGAACGGATCCTAAAGAAGGCAGGTGAGTCTATTAAAATCACCTCCAGGTGATGCGTTGTTCACTGTTAAGGTGGAGTCTGAAGAACCATCCTCCTGAATGGGTGGGGAACTTGGCTTGTGGCTGCGACCACAGCCAAAGGGCGGGACCAGAGAAGTCCCACGTGGACCTTGTATCCATGGGCCCTGAGTCATGTGCATGTGCAAGAGGTTGTCCTCTGCAGGGCTGTGGAAGCTGAGTGTGGTGACGGCGGTGTGTCTTGCTGGGGATTGAGCATCTTCCGCCAAGTGAGTGTGCAGTGTGTTGCAATCTCCCAGTGAGTACGTCTGGAGTGGATGTGTGTGGCTTAAGTGAGCACGTCTCGAGTGGCTTTCAGCTGAGGCCACATCTGAGAAGACCAGGGAGACTGAAGGCCCCTGGCGGGTGATGGTAGAGGTAGTGGCTGCCCCTCGCGTAAGGGGGCTAATGACCTGATCGATCATCTGCTGGTGCTGATGTCTTTCACTTTTCTCCCAGACTGGTGCCCTGCCTGGGGTTGGATGTATTCTGTTGTATCTTTGTATTGTTCGCAGTTGTCTAATGTTGACCTTTGTGGGCAATGGTTGCCATGTTACACATTTGCCAGGGAAATGTGTGTGTAGACTGTACAGTGAAAAACCCTGAATGTTGAGTTGTAGGGTAAATGAAGGTTGCTCAGTTCTTTTGTGCCATTGGCTTCTGTGGCCTCCATGGAGATCGGTGTGCACCTGATCGTGGAAACGTATAATAAGGTGTGGGCATGTGTGAGTGGGCACACCCAAGATGAGAGTCTGAGTCTATAAGGGCAGCAAGGCGGAGGATGGCATGACAGTGGATCCACAGCAAGTGCAGTGGGGAGCTGGAGACAGCCACATTTTACCATTGGTGCCCGGAGGCCTGTCAGCCTCCTTTCCTTCTGGCCTCTTTGCACCCCTGCCTGCCCTATACCTGGTTGTCTCACTAAAAACGGTGTAGAAAGATGATCAAGAGGCTGAAAAAAGCCATGGAGGGTTCCAGAGTTCTCATGCACGCCCCGCCCAACTCCCCACGCATTACCATGGTATAGAACAGGATGAATCAATGCAGATGGGTACAGAGCCCTCCAAAGACCTAGGAGGGGTTGGGGTGTGGTGCGCTAGGAGCATGTACCCGGATGCACCAAAGGGTCGATTTAGACAAGGCAAAATCCAGTACCACGTTGAGGAAGCCTGTGTGGTTGTTAAGCAGACAAAGGATGTTAAGGAAAGTAAATGAGCTCTTAATAACCCTGCTGGTAGTGCCCTGTTCACTGTTTGAATAAGAGGGAGGCGCTAAGGAACCAGGCCTCAGGGGATGAATGGGGGCTTTGGCCTATGGCTGAGACCACAGCCAAACGTACCAGAGGCCACACGTAGAGCTAGTTATCCATGGGCCCCGACCCATGTGCATGAGCAAAGGGTTGGCCACAGTGCAGGGATCTTCTTGTCCCAAGACCATGCCGAGAGGGCCAGGAAGCCTGATGGCACCTGGCAGGTGACAGCAGATGGGAGTAAAAACTGGTTGCCCCTCCTATGAACAGCGCTGTTGGGGTGACCTGATGGATCATCTGCTGGTGCTAATGTTTTGTCCTCCCAGGTTGGTAACCTGCCTGAGGTTAGACGTATTCAGTTGTATCTCTGTGGTGTTCACAGTTGTATTGTTTACCTTTGTGGGGTCGTGGTTGCTGTGTTGATATTCACCAGGGGAATTTGTGTGTGGATTGTATAGTGAGAACCCTGAATGTGGGGATCGTAGGGTAACTGAAGTATGGTCAGGTTTCTTGTGCCATGGCTCTATGGCTCTCACGGGGACAGGGGTGTGTTGATGCTGGAAACCTGGAGTATTTGTGGGCATGACCGGGCAAACCTGAGCCAAGTCTGAGCATGTTAGGGCGGCGAGGCAGAGCAATGAGTGACAGTGAGTCTGTGGCAAAGTGCAGTCAGGAGTGGGTGAGAACCCAGACAGCACAGTTTCACCATTGCTGTCGGGAGGCCTGCACGCTTCTGCCCATGGTCCCCCATTCCCCTGCCTGCCCTGCACCTGGTCACCTCACTACAAACGGTGTAGAAAGATCACCAAAGCCTGAGAGCCACTGAGGGCTCCAGGGCTCTCCTTTGCCCACCCGCTCCACTCCCAGCCTGCACTACCACTGGCATAGGCAGCAGGATGATTCCCCATCGGTATGGTGCCCCAGCAGACCTGTAGGATCTGTGGGGTGGTGGGCCGTGAGTATGTGGCCCGGATGTACCCAAGGGCAACTTAGATAAGGCAAAACCTTGTGCCCATGTTGGGGAAACCTGCGTGGCTGTTCAGCAGCCGAAGGTTGTTACAGAAGGTGGGTCAGTTCTTACCACCTGTAGGTGATGCCCTGTTCACTGAGTGAGGTGCTTGGGAACATCGTCTCAAGGAATGGTTGGCCTATAGCTGAGACAACAATGAAGAGCTGACCAGAGAGGCCGCCTGTGGGTGGCCTCCATGGGTTTGACCAGATGCATGTGCAAAGATTGGCCATAGTGCAGGGGTCTGCTGGTCACATCGGTGGCTATGGAAGCTGAGTATCCCGGCTGTTGGGTGATAGTCCCTAAAATAGTACAGTGCTGCCATCAGAGCTCATCCTAGATGTGGATGTGGTGTATGGGTTGAGGCTGAGAGCACAGCTAAGAAGGCCATAGACCCTAGTGGCCCTCAGTGGGTGATGGTAGATGCCTGACTAACAGTGGTTGCCCCTCGCAAGAGCAGGGTCATCAGCACAAAACTTGATCATCTACCTGCTGGTGCTAATGGTGTGTCTTGCCCTAGCTTTGTTCCCTGCCTGGACTTAATTGTATTCTCTCGGGTTTGGGTTGCACTGCTGAGTTTGGGTTGCACTGCTGAGTTTGGGTTGCACTGCTGAGTTTGGGTTGCACTGCTGAGTTTGGGTTGCACTGCTGAGTTT
>JAGFMF010011464.1:9217267-9276749 GCA_019455555.1 Galemys pyrenaicus | reverse complement strand
GCTCCCCGCTCTCTGTGGTGAATCCTCTCACCCCCCCCCCCACCTCTGGCCTGTACCCCAGTGCTTGTATGCATAAATAAATAAATCTTTAAAAAAAAAGATTTCTTTTCATGTGGTGTTAATCTTGTTCTCTCATGTGTTCTTCCACTGATTACTTACCTTCTCTCTCCACTGCGATCTTCTATCCTTGCTCCTTTTGCTTCCAACAAATACACACATGTCTTTCTTAGTTTAAAATTAGCCCTCCCTTTGACCTTTGTTGGGTTTCTCTCTTAATTTTTGTTTCTCCTTCATCATTAATCAGTAGCCAGGTTGCCCACATTCCTGCCTGCATTTCCTCTCCAAGGACTGCCCAATTTGGTGTGATTGTTGTGATGGAATTGTCCAGAGGTCTTCTAGTAAAAAAATACATTGTAACTTCATAGCCTTCAATCCACTAAAGCTCTCAAGCATTTCATGCTACAGACTTTTTGCCAACATAGGACCTCAGCATTTCCATCTAGTGATAATGCTTCATATTGATTAGATAATTAAACAAATAAATGTTGGGTACTAGGGCTAGCACCATCCGAAGGAGAAAAAATGGTAAGTGAAAAAAGACTATGTCCTTGGTCCTGGTGGAGGTTAGTTTAATTCAGAAGCAGGAAGCACATGGATCACACAGGTGGCTTAGCACTGCAGCTGTGGAAGAGCCACCAAGGAACCACTGCTAGATGTTCTCATCAAGGTGGCAAGGGAAGGCTGCTCCTAGGGAAGGTGAGTGCTGAGGCGCTGAAGGAATTAACCAAGCCATGGGAAAAATGGAAGAGTCTTTCAGCAGCAGAAGCCTGAAAAAGGCTGGTGGTTAGAGAGCAGTAGACGGTGTGAGAAGGAGCCTCAGTGATGCCTCAGTGGGTGAGAAGGAGGATGCACCAGGAGCCAGCTTGACAGAACTGCAAAAGCCATGTTGGGGACTGAAGCAATGGGAAATGAATTTTAAGCAGGTGGATGGCAGAATCAGATCCAGTTTTGAAAGCCTGGCTGCAGCATCCTGTCTGAGGGCAGCGGAATAGACGGGCTTGGTTTCCTCAGTTGCAAGGCTGCTATCTAGAGCAGGCAGAGAGAGCCTGTGGTTCTACTCTTTCTGGTTGCTTGTACCAGAGAAGTGGTGGCAAAGGATTAAATAAAACAATTGATGTAATAGTGCTCGGTACACCAAGATGATCAAGAAAAATTAATGTTCCTTATACTTTCGTAAATAGACCAAGAGATGGCAAATGTGTACTTTTTGTGACTTAACTGATTCCTCCCGCCATCCTCGACTCTCTTACCCTCTATCAGATTTGCTTCCCTCGGTGAGCTCACCGTCCTTGTCTCTCACAGAAACTGTTGCACTGCACTTTCTGGTCTGCTTCATTGTCTCCTTAAATAAACTATAGGCTCCTTAAATATGAACAAGGCACCATGCTAGTGGGTCTCAAACTTAATGTGCCCAGGAATTGCCTGAAGGCTTTGTTAAAATGTGTGCCCACATTTTCCGTGTGCAAGTGGGGTCCGAAAGGATTCGTTTCTAAGACGACTCAGGCGAGCCAATGAAGCTGGACCACTGGGACTGACTATGGGCAGAAAACTCTTTATACAACCTTTTCTCCCCAGGGCTTAGTAGTGCCAGGACATAACAGATTCTTGAAAATGTCTGTTGGATGTGGGGCCCCCGTGGTGACGCAAGGGGTTAAGCCTCAGGACTATGAGGCTATCTGCAGCCACCGTGGCATAAGTTCGATCCCTGGGTAGGGAGGGGACCCACGTGGTGCAGCAGACCTCTCCTGCCTTGCCCGCTGCTCCCCTCAGCAGTGTGTTTCAGTTGAGCTGCCTGTTCTGTTCCCCACTCTGTCTCTGGTAAATCCCTGCACCTCTGGCCTGTACCCCAGTTCTTGTATGCATAAATAAATATTTTTTAAACAGTCTATTGAATGAACAGTCTACTTTTCCAAATTCATCTGCTAGTATTTTCCTTCATGTGTCTAAATCTCAAATCACTGTGCTAACATCACCCTACAGTTCCAGTTTCCCATGGCCTGGCTCCTTGCTCCCCATGTTCCTCTCATCTGGAGAGTTGAGCTTCACTTCAAGTTGAAACAATTTCACCAGTTTATCTCAATTACCATATCCTCTACAGGCTTTCTCAATTATCCCCACAGAGAAGTAATTTTTCTCCCTCTCAATCTGATTTCACTTCTTTTAAGAGGAAGAAAATGGTACTATCTGGTCTTCTCTCCTCTTATATATGGTCTTATGTTCACTTCCACTCAAATTTTGCTCTTAAAGCTTTAAACCCAAAACCTCCTTAGGGGGAGGGCACCTATCTCTTTTATTTCATTCTTTAATTATTCTGTAAATAATAGTACCCAGAAATAATTCATAGAAGGATGCATCAGTAAAGGTGGGTGAATCAGTCAAGGCAAAGTTTATGAAAGAGAGAGGACAGATTCCTTTCTTGAATTATCATCTATGGGCCAGCTCAGGGCATCATTTAGCTATCACATGTGTCTTTCAGGGTATACAAAAGCCAGTGAGTGATTGGGCAATTTAGGTAGAGACTAGTGAGTGATGCCTTTTATCGATGGTGTGGAGGGTTTTGCTATTTGAATATTTAAAGTGTGAAGGTGGTTCAAGGTATGTCATATGGTCACACCTTTGTCCTCCTGGTTGTTCCTCTTCCTACTGAAGAGATAAAATCACCCTGAATCATTCTGACAGTTGTTTATGTGAAAATACTATATGCAAATGTAAAAACGAGTGTTCCAGAGGATGATTAAGTCTTTAATCTGCTGTCATCTTAACTGAAGGTCAGGTAACTTGGGAGTCTCCTGAGTAAAGTGACTTTGTTCCTTGGCATATACATACCACATTCCAAAATAAAGTAATTACAAATTAAATACAAATTTAATATTAGAACACAGCAACCCACATACTATACATAAATCAAGAAGTATGTTTTGAATTAACAAAGAATTCTATCTAACCTGATTTTTATTTTGCTTTTTAAATATAATATTGACAGTCCAAATTTTGAAAGGGAAAATAGTCAACCACTGACTTATAACTATGTTTATAAGAAATGGGCTACTGCAGAAAGAAAAGGAAAAATATCAGATTGTTTCACTTATAGGAAGAATGTAGAGGAAACAAAGAAGGGACTAGGGGGGAAAAATCGACTACAATAAATTAAAAATCAAAATCAACAGACAACTATAAATCTGAGACAGTCCTTAGGGTAGAAGGGGGGAAGAAACAAAATGGGTGGGGAGAGCACAAGGGACTATGGTGATGGTGCACAGATGGACACGTGTGAATTGGTGATGGGAATTTCACAGGGATGAGAAATATACACTGTACAAAAATGAAAATAATGTAAAGTATATATAAAATTAAAAATAAAAAAAGAAACAAAAAAATCCCAAAAAGAAGTTAAAAAAAAGGGGGGGCCACCATTGGTCTGTTTGAGAGATTCATGTAGTTGTTGCTACCTAAGCAAAGTCAGGTATTGTTATCTTCAGTAGATCAAATGGTATTTTCAACTCTTTTAAAATTTATTAATTTGCCTACCAGTGATTTTTATAAGTGAAAGGTAAATTTTCTCAAAGTTAGATTTATCAGAATTTCTGAATTCATGGCGTCTAACTTGTAGGGTTTTCCATTTTCACTCACCCTTCATTACAGATTGGTTTTTTAAGTTAAATCACTTAGTAGATGAACTAGATGAAATCAGATCTATATGCAAATAATATAATTTATAAAATTACATTGACTGATAGGACTTTTTTGCCTTTAGCTCCAGAGAGACTATTCGAAGAAAAATGGAGTGGGTAAATAATATTATGTTTCTTTAAATTGAAGAGTATTTACTTCATCTCCATTAGGACAAAAAAACGCTGAGTCAGCAATCGGGACCCACCAATGTTCTTAAAAATACATCTATCAAAACATTAAACTGCGCAGGGCTCAAAGCATGGGAGATGCTGAAGGTGAGGAGGGAGGCCGCTGATGGGTGGCAGGGTGAGGGCGATTCACGTAGGTCAAACCAACCAGGTTCCTTGGGAGAGAGTTTCTTCTCAGAGAGCTAGTTAGGAATCCAGGTAAGTCCTTTTTTGCTATTCCTCATTTCCTTGCTCACACCCTCCCCAATTGTCCTTAATTGTGATGAGCTGCTATTTAATAAATGACCCTGATAGAGATCTTCACTGTCTCTTGGCACACTCATGCCCTAAGGTTTGTTTGCTCCCTGCATTCTCTCCCCAGCACACTCCCTCCTGCTTTCCACCCACCACTTCCTGCCCTTATTTCTCTGTGCTGGCAAACTCAGTCCTTCCAGCTCTTTCTCACCACGCTACTGTTCATCTCCTGGCTGTGAGCCTGGCTGTGCTCTTCCCTGGGGCCTCGGGTTGGGTGGGATGTTTAGAGATCATAGAAGTGACAGGTGTTGCCAGGTGCATGACTCTGGACCTCAGGTGTCCCTTCTCAATACTGTGCCCCTCAGCTTCCCACATCACCCAAAAGAACTGTTCTTCCAGGTCCTCCTGGTGGCGCAGCAGGTTGAGCACTGCACTGAAGTCTCCACTGCACAGCAGTGCGAGTTCAATCCCTGGCCAGGCAGGGGACCCACATGGCGCAGCAGACCTCTCCTGTCTCGCCCGCTGCTCCCCTCAGCAGTGTATTTCAATGGATCTGCCTGTTCTGCTCCCTGCTCTGTCTCTGGTGAACCCTCTCACCTCCTGCAACTCTGGCCTGTACCCCAGCTCTTGTGTGCATAAATAAATAAATCTTTAACAAACAAACAAACAAACAAACCTGCTCTTTCAGAGGGCATGTGCATTTTTATTTAAAATTTTCTTTTTTTTTTTTTAAGATTTATTTATTTATGCACACAAGAGCTGGGGTATATAGGCCAGAGTCCAGGGAGGTGAGAGGATTCACCAGACAGAGTGGGGAGCAGAACAGGCAGACTGACTGAAACACACTGCCGAGAGCAGCAGCAGGCGAGGCAGGAGAGGTCTGCTGCGCCATGTGGGTCACACCCTGGTGGCGGCAGGGATGGAACTCGTGCTGCAGTGGCTGTGGTTTGCTTCACAGTGCGTTGCTTAACCCACTGCGCCACCAGGGAGGCCCAGCATGTGTATTTTATTGTTATTTATTTTTTATGGAATAAACTCTTACATTATATCATTATATAAGTTTCAGGGTCTATTATTGTGTATTTTTAAAAACACACCAACAAAATGCTGCTATCACCAACCAAGGAAAATTGTCATTTAATTCTGATGTCACTTTAGGAGGGTCTATCCTGGAGATGAACATGTCTTTTTATTGGTTCATCTTTTCCTTACTCTCCTTATCCCTGACGTCTCTTGCCCTCTGAGTCGTCACTGAAAGTCTTTTTTTTTTTTTTTTAAAGATTTATTTATTTATGTATACAAGCACTGGGGTACAGGCCAGAGGTGTGTGTGTGTGGGGGTGTGTGTGTGAGAGGATTCACCACAGAGAGTAGGGAGCAGAACAGGCAGATCAACTGAAGTACACTGCTGAGGGGAGCAGCGGGCACAGCAGGAGAGGTCTGCCGCACCATGTGGGTCCTCTCCCTGGCCAGCAGTGGGGATTGAACTCATGCTGCAGTGGCTGTGGTTTGCTTCATAGTGCGTTGCTTAACCCACTGCACCACCAGGGAGGCCCGTCACTGGAAGTCTTTATAAAACTTTATAACTTGACTTTCAAAGTCTAGTTTTCAAAGAGGTAAATAAATAAATAAACAGCTTGCTTATTATTCTGTCATTATTCTTTATCATCATGGCATGAAATACTGAATAATGAGGATGCAAACACCCATTTTATAGGCCTACTGCAATCTTCCTGTATAATTAATAATCTATCATTAGATGAAAGTCATATCATTTGCAATTTGATGCAGCTTTCTTTAGAATTTTTGATGACTTGAAGGTAGTTTATTTGCGAGTGCACCTGTTGCTCGTCATCAGGTTTTATTAGATGAATAGGCATTCAGTCCTTTGCACACTCGCCCTCACTACTCATCTTCTCAGAGGGCCACTTGCGGTGGTGAAAGCAGTCTTTATTAGAGCTCCTTTACATAATAAGGCTGTCTCTCCTGCCTTCTGGCTCCTTGCCTCCCACCAGAAGGAAATATTGCCTCTGCCTCACTATAAGGGCATCTACACTGGATGGCCTTGTTATAAAGCGCCGAAGTTGGAAGCCTATAAATCTGACACAGCTCCATAAAAAGAGCTCGTCTCAGACGAGGCTCAGGGAATTCTGCTTGAGCTCTGTGTTTTCTCCTATTCCTGGAAGCATGAGCTGTTGCTGACATTAAAAACACAGCTTCTTATAATAGTTTCTTATTCCTCCCCTTAATTGCCCAGACAAAACCAGAGAGAATTAGCTTACACATTCACGGCATTTATCTTCCCTTCAAAGGCATCGGCTCTTTCCCTTTGTCTCAGGCTCTGAGGTGGCTGAGCTGATCTCATATGTCATGGAGACGCTGTGCCTGGAATCCCGGTCGTCTCGGGGACACTTGTCATCGCTCTGAGAGGGCCAGGTGCTTGTGAGCGCACGCGAGACCCGTGCAGATCCATCACCGATCCTGAGCTGGCGATTCCTGCGTCACGCTCCTCTGACGGCGGGTCGATGGGCCTGGCCGTGAGTGTGAAGGATGGTTCATTCCTTCATATAGCAGAGCGCGCCCCTGACCCGGAACGCTGAGGATGAGTGAGCTCATCCTACGACTCAGAAGGCCCAGATTCTAAAGACCTTCCCGCCACCCACATAGTTCATTGCACAATTTTCTTCTTCACACAACTCCAGAACCTTCTTCCTTTGCCTCTGAAGCTGCGAGGTTTCACGAGTTGGGCAGTTAAGAGGAATGAGACAATGTGGTGATGGACACTTCTGTATATCAATTGATTTATATGAATGTGGAGAAGCCAGAAGTGCCAGCCAGTCCTTGTTTAGCATAGTTTCTTTTTCTTTTCCCTCTCTTTTTAAAAATCGTATTTTGTACTTTGTATACCCAAGGATATTTCTCTATCATTTTTGTTAGAGATTCTTTAGACGTGTTTCTGGGGAGATACTTCATTAAACAAATGGTTGAGAATGCTGAAGCCAGACTGTCTGAGTCTTCTTAACACTGAACAGACTTGAGGACATGTTCTTTCTTTCTTTTTTTTTTCTTTTTTAAAGATTTATTGTATTTATTTATGCATTTAAGAACTGGGGTGTAGGCCAGAGGTGTGAGGGGTGAGAAGATTCACCAGAGACAGAGTGGGGAGAAGAACAGGCAGATGGACTGAAACACACTGCTGAGGGGAGCAGCGGGCACAGCAGAAGAGGTCTGCTAGGCCATGTGGGTCAGCTCCCTGGCCAGGGCTCGAACTCAATCTTCAGGGACTGGCGATAGTTTGATAGCGCTGAGACTTTAATTCTTGTGTCACCAAGAAGGCCTGGACTTGTTGCTTCTTTAGACTGAATTTTCCTCTTCTGTAAGATACAAGTGAATCATGACACCCACCTCATGAAGTTGTTCTGGTGACTGACTCCATAGAGAACAATGTAGAAGGTGTCAAAGAAAACAAAAATTTTGGAGAGACACAGGGTTAAATTCTAGATTTGTTTCAGCAACCTACATAATGGAGGTAAACATCTAACCTCTTTAAACCTCAAATTCCCCACCCCCCAATAAAAATGGGGATAAGACTTGGCAAGAATGGCATGAGTCAGTATATATAACACATATGTTATGCCATCATGGGTGCTTGATAAATATTAGTTCTCATGCCTTAAAGTGTTAGACACAACAATTGATTTTTGGATTAAAAACAGATTTAAAGCTCCCCTCTGTCATTTAACAGCAACGTGATCTCAGCTCGGTCAAAGCACATCCATTTTCAAGCTTCAGTTTCCTCATCTATAATATGATCAGATTGCTGTGAATATAAATGAAAACATGAAGTACACTATATTATATGCAGTTCATAACTCATTGTACAAGTTCTCTCCTCTTCCTTCCTCTGGACTGTTTTAAGTCAAATATTTAACAAACAAACAAACAAAACAAACAGGGCCTCCCTGGTGACCTAGGAGTTAAGTGTACCGCGGTGGATTAAGTTCGATCCCTGGCCAGGGAGGGGACCCACATGGCACAGCAGACCTCTCCTGTCTTGCCCGCTGCTCTCCTCGCAGTGTATTTCAGTAGACTTGCTTGTTTTGCTTCCCACTCTGTTTCTGGTGAATTCTCTTACTGCCCACACCTCTGTTGTTGTAAGCTTAAGTAAATAAAAATAAATCTTAAAAAAACACACACAAGACCCCCAAAACACTACCAATAGTAATAGCAGTAACAACATTTCAAATTCGGATAAATGGAGAAAGTTATATAAAAATGACTAACTTCTTATCTCACATAAAGGAATATGCGCCAAGCACTGGAGCCATAGATCTGGAGGGCCATAGTAAAAAGAAATTAGTTCCCAACGCACAGGTGAGTACTAAAACATATGATTTGGAATGGAACGTACCGTTTTATAAACTTTCAAGAAGAATCTAGGGACAGTTGGTGGTTTGACTAGCATCTCTTGTCATGGGTGAGTGACACTTGAAGAGAAATTCAAACTCTGGTGACAGCAGACATCTTTGTAAGCTTCTCAGGGCATGAAGCAGCCAACCTCTCCTTGGCATGCCTTGGTACCGAAAAGTTTCCAATTTACGTGGAACTTGAGACCTTATCTTGAAATTCTGCATATGAGGCCCTATTCTTTTATAATATGTTACAAGAAATTATAGAGGGAGCCTGCACAGCTGGTGACTGTTAGCAAACAAACCAAACCAAAGAAAGGAGGCCAACATAAACGCACACTAGGAAACAGAGGGTGTGAGTGCTCTCTTGCCAGAAGAAATCCCGTAAATCCAAAGCAAGGATTTTGAGAGACTGAGATTAATTTTATTAAACTCCTACGGTTTCTCATTTGAACTTTATGAATAAAACCTAAGCAAGAAAGACCCTCTTGGTCAGACAAAATCAAACTAATAACAAACCCTAGGAATCTCACTGTAGAATTGAGGTTACCAGCAGGAAAGAAGCAGGGGGAGAGAAACTGTGAGAAGAGACCACCTAGTCCCAGAGGGATGAATTACCGTGTAGTTCCAGGGGTGCCTTGGTGGGGGATGAGATCCTATACCTCTAAATCATACACGGCGTTGTAAACCAATGTTATTTCGATTAAAAAACAAAGACCACGATGTGGTTTCTTACCCTAAGTTTCTAAATATATTTTTAAAAATATTGTGTTTATTTATCATACAAGGGTTGGGGTACAAGCTAGAGGCACATGAGGTGAGAGGATTCACCAGAGACAGAGTGGGGAGCAGAACTGGCAGATGGACTGAAACACACTGCTGAGGGGAGCAGCGGGAGAGGCAAGAGAGGTCTGCTGCACCCTGTGGGTCCCCTCCCTGGCCGGGGATCGAACTTGCGCTGCAGTGGCTATGGAAGTCCCACTGCTCGAGGCTCAACCCCTGGCACCACCAGGGAGGCCCTAAATATTTTTGATCACTATTACATATTATCTCCCGGAGCTACAGATCGACCCTTTGGTATTTACTTCACTATGCTGTATTCTTTATCAAAAAAATAATGGAATCTTCAAGTTGTCCTATTACAGAGGAAAAAAAATGTTTGGAAGCAGACAAAATTTTGCTTTGTGCTGCTATCTGTACTTGTGATCGTATTTTGCTAGGGCAAAATGTCAGGTAGTGATAGACATTATCTTAAATAAAAGTGTGATTGTTTCCATGATAAAAATACACTCATTTTTGAAAATGTAGTATGGCAGGAAATGAAAAATACTTTAAAGTCTCACCATCTAGTCTATTGTTGTTAACATTTGGTTTATACTCTGTCAGCACGCTTTTTGGAATCTGGGGAAAGCCATTTATTGTTTATTTCTAGTTATGACACAAAGATTTTGATGACTGCTTTTTTTTTAATTTGGATAACTGTTTAATTTCCTCATCCCCTATCTCTTCTGCACCATGTTCTTTACTTTTCTATAGCTATGTTCCACATATACTTGCTTTATACAGAATGCCAAGTGTAGTGGGGAAAGAGGTCTCTGGAAAAAAAAAAAAAAAGGGACCATTTCCAATCAAACAGCATAGAACAAATTTTCAATTTAAGGATAAGATGAGTCTACTATTACTATTCCATTCTATGGTCTCAAAAATGTAGTTTTACTTTATTAAAATGTTTTTACCTTAATTACACATTTTTATTACAAGCAATAGTCACACTAACCAGAAGCTTTTTCTCTACCTAGGGTTAACCACCTTTGATCATTTTCTCAACCTTCCAGACTTTTAAAAATGCATATACCAACATATAGGTGAACATTTTGTTTTTAAATAACATGAGATCATTCTAGACAGTGTTTTGCAACTTAGTATTTTTACTTTCTAGATCTTAGTCTTCATTCCATTCAGTTTATTTAGCTCTACCTCATGCTCCCTTGACAAGTTTGTACTTCATTATATGAGTGAACCAGAATTTATTTAACTGTTTTCTGACTAATGGGCATTTGACTCATCTGTTTCTTTTTGTAATATTAAATACTGCTGTAATTGTCATCCTTGCAGAATATCTTTGCCCACTTGTTTTTCTAAAAGGAACATTCCAGAAACAAGATGTCTAAGTCAAAAGGAATGGATAATTTTGTTTTGTAGGAAGGTGGGAGATCATTAGCTTGTAAAATTCGATCGCTGGACACCCCATTGACAATGGGTAAGAGTGGACACTTGCCTTAGTCTTGTCTTCTGAAAATGTGGGTAGCTTATCTGAGGTAAGCTCTCTTGAGATATAATTTCCTATTACTTGGTTTATCTCTATACGCTCACCTTTTTGTCTGATACACACCAAGTGAAAAAGATTGAGGGAAAGGCAGGAGAGGAGAAGCAGAGAACAAATAGAGGAGATGGATGAAGAAAATGTGGTCACCATCCTGCCTGGCATTGTAAGTAGTTTGGCATCATTGGCTTGTAAGTAGGCTGATTGTAATGTCTTGCATTCTGGAAACTTTTTTCCCTTAAATATTGTTATTGTGATAAAATACAAAACATAAGAATAAGTGTATAATTCAGAAATATTAAGTATAGTCATATTGTCACACAACCATCACCACAGGCTAGAATTCTTTCATCTTGCAAAACTGAAACTTTATATTCATTAAACAGTACTCCTCACTCCCCCCTCCACTACCGTAGTTTGTTCTTTCTCTGTTTCACTGCTCTACACCTATAGGATACCTCTATATTTCATATAGATGGATTCATACAACACTTGCCATTTCTCACTGGCTGATTTCACTTAGCATGATGTCCTTAAACTTCTTTCAGGCTGTAGTACCTATTGCAGTTCCCTTCTTTTAAGAGACTAAATAGCATTCTTTTACATGTTTATACCACCTTTTGCTAATGGTTCATCCACTGATAGTTGCTTGACTTCTCCATTTTGGCTGTTGTGAATAATGTTGTAAAGAGCCTAGGTGTACAAATATTTCTTGGGGAACCATTTTCAAATCTTCCAACTATATACCCAGAAGTGGAATGCCAGGGTCAAAGGCTAATCATATTGCATGATGAAGTGAATGGACTGTTTTTGAGAAACAGTCATACTGGTCACAGCATTAGTCCCTTTTCACATTTCCGTCAGCAGTACACAAGAGTTCCAATATCTCCTCATCCTCATGAACACTTGTGATAGTTAGGTTTCCTTTTTTTGTATAATAGTCATTCTAATGGACTTGATATAATTCTGACTGCCCTTTTTAATTTAAGATTTATTTTTGCATATAAGAACTGGGGCACAAGGTAGCGGTGTGGAGGGTGAGAGGACTTACCAGAGACAGAGCGGGGAACAGAACAGGCAGATGGACTGAAATACACTGCTGAGGGGAGCAGCAGGCGAGGCAGGAGAGGTCTGCTGCGCCATGAGGGTCCCCTCCTTGGCTGGGGATCGAACTCGTGCTGCAGTAGTTGTGAATGCTTCACAGTGTGGTGCCCAACCCCTTGTGCCAGCAGGGAGGCCCCCTGTTTCCTTTTTGAAGGCTGCCTTAAGGACCAATATTGTGGGATAGAAGCTGTCATACCAATGACACTTAAAAACATTTTAATTTTTTGAGCAGTTGTAGGTTCACGGCAAACCTGAGTGGAAAACAAAGATAGCTCCCTCCATGTGCCTCCTGTCTGTCCACACAAGGTGTCCCCACTGCCATCACACTGCACTAAAGGGGTACATTTGTCACAATGGAAGAAACTGCATTGAAATGTTTTTTCTTGTAAGTGTGGGTGATGCTTTAGGGTTCACTCTTGGTGTAGTGCGTTCTCTGGGATGAACAAAAGAGCAATATCGTGTGTTGGCCATTACTGTCTTCTACAGTGTCATTGCATGTTCTAAAACCAATGATACTGTTTAGTGACAAAAAAAGCTCTTTGGCATTGACATTCACTATTGTTTAAAGGTTTGAGAAGAGGGCCTCCCTGGTGGTGCAAGAGGTTAAGTCACAGCACCATGAAGCAATCCCCAACCACTGCAGCAAGAGTTCGATTCCCGGCCAGGGTGGAGACCCACACGGCGCGGCAGACCTCTCCTGCCTCGCCTGCTGCCTCCCTCAGCAGTGGGTTTCAGCGGATCCACCTGTTCTGCTCCCCGCTCTGTCTCTGGTGACTCCTCTCACCCCCACCCCTGCACCTCTGGCCTGTACCTGTTGTTGTATGCGTAAATAAATAAATCTTTAAAAAAAAGTTTGAGAAGAATATGTTTGATGTCTGTAAGTCAAGGGTTTAAATAAACACAGGATGCCAGGAACTGTGGGACCTAGAGCACCCAAACCCGAACCTTGGAGAGCCAGAGTGAACCCGTGCAGAGGTGACTGCAGGGACCCCACACAGAGAAACGACCCCTGCAGCAGCCAGGGCCACTTTGGCAATGGCATTCTGGTTGGAAGTCAAGGATCACGGGGCTTGGGAACCTGGTGAGTATTTTGTCTTTCAATGTGGACAAAGACAGGCAGTAGGAAGAAGGCCAAGTTCTGAAATGGCATCTGGAAGTCAAGATTTCTTGTAAGTACGGGCTGAAGTGCCCGTCTAAGCCTCTTAATTAGGGGATTTAATCCTCCAGCAGGTGAAAAGACCCAGGGCTTTCTCCATGGAGCGCGATGCCAAGTCCTAAGGTTAAGCACAGTGCAGAGGCTATTAGCTTCTGTCAGCACAAGGATGAGTCGAAAGTAATGTGAGGGAATTAAAATCAAGGTTAGATTAAATAATCATTTAATTCTAGATTAATAAATTAAACAGTTTAAGAGAATCAGAAAGATATAGGATGTGTACCTAAGAAACTCTTTTTAAAAAGATTTATTTATTTGTGTATACAAGAACTGGGGTACAGGCCACAGGTATGGGGTGAGGGTCAGAGGACTCATCAGAGACAGAGCAGGGAGCAGAACAGGCAGACTGACTGAAGTACACTGCTGAGGGGAGCAGCGGGTGAGACAGGAGAGGTCTGCTGAGCCATGTGGGCCCCCTCCCTGGCTGGGGATGGAACTCATGCTGCAGTGGCTGTGGATGCTTCATAGCGTGGTGTTTAACCCCTTGCACCACCAGGGAAGCCCCAAAGTAACTCTTGTTTCAAAGTGTGTGTGTGTGTGTGTGTGTGTGTGTAAAACTGTTAAATGCACAAGCAGAGTGATTCAGATTTAATCTGTAGAAACTGTTAGTTCAGTGGGCTTGTAATGCCATGGAAAGAAGCACAGTGGAAACAGAACTCTGTGCTCTGCACTGTTAATTTTCTACCCTGATGTGAAGAACCATGACCTCGGGTCCCCTAAGAAGCACCACCACCACCTGGTGGCCCTTGAGGACGCTGCAGGTCCACCGCCTCAGAGGAAGCCTTGAACTTCAGAGGAGCACTTCTTGCAAATGCGAATTCTTACAATGAAAATGTTTCTGGGGTGGCAGGACTGCCACAGAACTACTGCTTCCCAAGCATCTGCTTGATGACAGCAGGTACTTCAGGGGCTTGTGCCTCGCGTTTTCCCAGCAGCCTCCACCACACATCACATAATCACCTGGATAATGAAGCGTACCTTAGCAAGATTCTGAGACCCGTCCAAAGTCAGAGAACCAGGCCTGGACCCGTGGCTGGAACCAGGCGTGCTGAAGCAGGGGAGACGCTCTCTCCAGTAGGTGCTTTCTGAATTTTGCCTGGCAAGTGGTAGTGGGGCGCTTGATGATTTTTAGGGGTGATCTAAATGTAGACCCACTACATTCATTCATGGGTTGGTAAGTTCCTTGGGGAGCATTTAAGAGTAAGTGTTTGAACACAGCATAGCAGATCAAGATACCTTTGGATCTGAATCCTCAGTTTTGGAAAACTGCATGGAATCTTTTCCTGGGGTGGTCTTGTGCCCAAGAAAAATAAGAGAAGGTTAAGTCTACTAGGACATCGCAGTTTACATTTTGAGATATATTTGCCAAGTTTACCTGGGCGCTCTTTTATTCTGTCAGCATACAAATGAATTGGACATGACTTCTGTCTGCAAAGAACTTATAAGGCTAGTTACAAATATGTAATATCACACTTTAATACCTTTATTCTAACACAAAACTAAATAATCTCTTGGAAACAAAGGTGAATAATGAGGAATTAAAAAGTGATACTCCATCTCACACCTGACCTTGACCTTATTCCTCATCCCCAGCTTTTTCTTCCTCTTGTTCAACATTCTCTCTCGCCCATTCTTTCCCGATGACTCTACTTTTCCTATTACTTCAACCACCATCCACTTCAATAATTCTTAAATTGATATCTAGATGCACCCACCATATTTAGACTCTACATTATCAATAGTTCTATCTATCTATCTATCTATCTATCTATCTATCTATCTATCTCTCTTTTTAAAGATTTTATTTATTTATGCATGTAAGAGATGGGGCACAGATCAGAGGCAGAGGATAAGAAGATTCATCAGAGACAGAGTGGGGAGCAGAACAGGCGGACTGACTGAAACACACTGCTGAGGGGAGCAGCGGGCGAGGCAGGAGAGGTCTGCTGTGCCATGTGGGTCTCCTCTCTGACACAGGATCGAACTCATGCTGCAGTGGCTGCGGAAGCCCCACAGTGCAGCACTCAAGCCCTTGCTCTGCCAGTGAGGCCCTCAATGTCTTTCACATCTCTAAGACAGCATGCTTAAATTTTCAATTTCAGATAAAGTCACTGTCATTCACCTAGTTCTCTAAGCCAGAAATCTGATGTCATTTTAAATTTCCCTTGCTCTTTGACTTTCTCATTCAGTTGGTCGCCAGGTCCAGAAGACACTTGATAAACATCCAGTAAGTCTGTCCCTTTTCAAAATCAAAATGGGTTGCCTGGGCACTTGCCGTTTTTTTACCTAAAATCCTGTAACAGCAGCTCTTCCTCTAACTCAGTCTTCTTAACTCTGCCAGCGGTCCTTTCTCAAATGCCACTTGATGTTGTTTTTCCAAGCTGAGATTTCTCCTGATCACCTCATCCCTGGTGGCATGGGTTTGAGCAGGCTCTTGGGGGCCTCGAACACCTTGGTGGGAATCCCAGCTTCGTCCTTGACAGGCTTACACCCTCGCAAGACTAGTGAGTGACTTAATCTCTCTGTGTTAGTTTCCAACTTGCTTTTGTGAGTTATGGTAAAATTTATTGCATAGGATTTTATGGCTAGGATAAAATGAGTTGATATTTGTATCACACTTCAAACAGTACCTGGTACAGAGCAATCTCAGTGGAAGTGTTTTGTTAATTAAACAAGCTTCAGATGTGTTATTACAGGGATAAAATCTGCGGTGACCACTTTTCTAGATTCATTAATTTCCCTTCATGCGCTAAATTCTTATTTTTAAATAAAATTTCATTCATTTATCAGTCATTTGTATGATACCGACACATGTTCACCGAAACTCCCACACGCACTTGGATTCTAAGCACTGAACTGAAAACTCAGCTCAGCAGGCCTTTGCACGTTTTAGAACTTCTGCGTAAGAGTCTTTCCGCCACCTACTCTTGAGTACTCCCACCCATGCTATAAAGTTCATTCAGGGTTACCTCCTCCACGAAAACTGAACAGCAGTGCACTTGTCTGCTTTCTGAAGCTGTGTGCACGTCTCTCAGCACTGCAGGCTCGTCATGACAGCGTCTAGGAACAGCTAACCTGCTGCCTGCTAGTGTGTTGGACCCAAGTACAGGGACTGATTTTACGGTATTCGCTTTTTATATCTCCAGCACCTCCTGAAGTTTCAGACCCAGGTATGTTCTGCGTAGATGATTGTTATTGTTATTTTCTCTTATTCTATTATGGTAGTTGAAAGGGATGTGAGACCTCTTTGTAGTGAATATATAGAAGCCTAGGACAGGGAGAAACGTGCTGCCTAAGCCCTTGCAGAAAGTAGCAAATGTGAGACCAAACTGGTTCCTGTCTTCTCTGTTATTGCTTCTTCTCTGCATTATTCTGTGACACTCCTGCTCCTCCACACGCTACAGGTCTGCAGATTGTGAACCCAATGGCCTCTCTGCATGCTAATTGTCAGCTTAATATGCTTGCAGGAATTTCAGCTAATTCTGAGCGGAGACACACTCCACCTGGTGGCAATTTACCTGAACTGCAAGTACCTGTTCCCGTGGCCGCCGGCTCCTCTCTTTTGCTATCTTCTGTGTGCTTCTCTGCCTTTTCAGGAAACCTCAGGGAGAGCCTTTGGCTTATTGTTCCTCTTATTCTATGCGCTTTCTTTGCTGGTGGTATTTATTTATTCTTGAGTTTCAAATTCTATCTACCTGCTGGTGACCCTCAAGTCATCTCCAACGAGAGCCTCTCTCGGCGCGCTGTAAGCTTTGGGACAGTCCCGGCTCTGCCCCGTCGTCGTTGCAGTCCGTGTGCCCGCATGCCTGGTGACACACCGCGGTATGCAGGAGCCTGTCGCTGGCATCTCACAGCCCTGCGAACTAAGCTGGCCCCTTTCCTGTCCCTGTAAGAATGACTTGTTCCCCTGGGCTAGCGTGTCGAGGAGGGCCCTACACTCACCCCTTTGTCATCAGGGGTCTGTATTAGGTCTTGTGACCCCTACCGCCTAGTCACCCCGTGTCCACCTGCTCACCGTCGCCCTTAGCCTCTCTGCTGCAGTTCCTGCCTTCGGTGCTGCTACCCTGCATCTCTGCCAGTCTCCACTTGTCCACCCTGCCTCGGCTTTCCTGTCTTGAATTTAATCCCAGAACTGCTGCCAGAATGAACTTTCCAGGGTCTGTATTTGATAGTGTCATTTTTTTTTATGTTGAAAATCTTACAATTGCTTTCCATTGCCTGAGGGTTGAGTATAAATTCCTTAAAGGGTCTTACACAGGCCTGCAAGACTGGAGCTTGATTTCTCTCCTGGGGCTCTTCTTCCCCTTTGACCTCCTCCCCTTCACTCTGTTTCAGAAGTAGTTCTACAAGAGAAGCGTGATCACTTTCAGCTTCCGAGTCTTTGACTGCTCACTGTTCTTCCTCCTTTCTGCCTGATTAACAGTATTGGTCTTTTGGGGCTCTGCTGAGCCATTGCCTCCTACAGGAAGCCCTCCTTGGTCTCCCAAAACTAGGGTACGTGATTTTCTATTCTTCCAGAGGATACTACTGTGCCCACTACAAAGCCTTTAATTTGAAATTTTGTTGTCCTTTTCCCCACCTCCCACATTAGATTTGTCTTCCTTCTGGCCAGTACTAGTTGCTGTTCACGGCCGTATTCATACCACTTAGTATCTATCTTGGCATCCACTTGGTGGGCAGTATATATATTTTTTGAAGTGATTAAATAAATAAATAAAAAGATGAGTAAGCCTCACAAGTTAGTCTCCTGCAAATCTATCAGAAGGTGCAAAATAAGCGGGCTGAGATCTCTTTCCAGGGAGATGGCAGGCTCCCATGCATGCAGACTGGCTGCTCCATGGATGATGGCCTAGAAAATTTAGATTGACTTAAAGGGTGGGAAAATGCTCTACATGGAATTATTTTTTTCCTTTGTGTTCACCCAAAAATCTTATGCAGAAAGTTTCATCTTTCAGCTTAAAGATGAACTTTCAGTTCTACTGGAACAAATGCTGCTGCCCCCATGCCCACACCTTGAAAACAATCCATTATACTCAAAAGTGAGTTAGTCACAAGTATCCTTCTAAGAGGCAGTAACAAGAGGGAGCAAGCCTAAAGTTAGTGGACGCGTGACAGGGGCGAGGGGACAGCATTTCTGAGTTGGTAGAAATGCTCAAAACGAAGAGGCCCAAGCCTCTTGCCGCAGCTGAGTATTTCATAATTCTGTGTGGCTTGGCCTCTGTGCGTGGATCATTGAAAATCCATCAGCTCCTTGGCTCCTAGACAAATCAAGTCTCCTGATACCCAAGAGAGAAAAAATAGAATAAGTTAGTAAGAGTGCTTAAATGGTATGGTTCTTGGTGTAAAAAATAGTATTGAAATAGAGAATAAATTTAAAGCTCTCAAAAACTGTCACTGTTAAAATGACAGTTTAGAATGACATGCCAAAAGGCAGATTTAAAATTCTAATTAAAATTAATTTTAAGGATTTTAGAAATGTAATGTAAATTAAAAGGCCAAAGATTTTTTTTCTTTATCAAAAACTAAGTTCAGATTATCATTGCAAATAATCCTCATGGGAGTTACTTTCAAATTTGTGTTTTATAAAAAACACTTCTTAAGTCAGTGGTCTATATAAACAATTGAGTTTCAGATATTGCAACTTCAGTGCTTCCACATTCCTAAAATAATTCTGTAAACTCAAGAAACCATCTTGCAGTATTGGCAAAGTCATGCCAAGGTTTAACCTTTATGATAGAACTTCAGTCTACTATAAACCCCATGGAAGATGGACCCGCTTAGGGTAAAAGTAACAATTTTTAATATCATTTTTAAAATTAGTTCTAGTCCAAAACACAGGAAAGCATAGATCACTTCTGTAACAAGAAGAAAGAGAGAACTATGTATATGGATGGATGTCATCTATAAATGCCTTTGGGTAAATCAGACACAATTGATTGAAGGCCAAGCATTGGAATGGGCCTTTGTGTGGCCCAGAGGTGGACAGAAATGTGTAACTGTCAATATTCATTGTAGATGGTCTCCCTCTTCCTCCTTCTCGCCAGCCTTTCCCCTTTTCTCTTCCTCCTTCTCTCCCTGCCCCTTTCTTTTTCTCACTGAAGGAGATCAGCGATAAATGAAAGCAGATGTGGTGATGGAGAAAACTGAAATTACTCTAGATGTTGGAAATAGTATGGTGGATATGCAATGAGCTAAGTTAACTAAATGGAATAAAGAAGCCAAAGTTAAGAATGATTAGAGAGAATAGGGGGAAAATATTTGAGGCAATGATAATGTTGAAAAAAAAAACTGATTTGGAGAAGAATTTAAAATGAAAAGAGAAATAAAATGATCTTTCTATAGCCACATACTCACATACTTAAATTACTATAAAATTTAAAGTTGGGTAGAGGCAGAGGTTAGTACATATTCATTGGTCAACATATATGATTCACACAATAGTCAATAATTAATTATGGCTGGAACTTGAACGCTTTAATCTACAGTCAACCAGACAGGTATATGAAGTAGAGCTTGCAATGAGGAAAAGTAAATTATTAAAAACAGATGAAAATAACGAAAATAATGACGATTACATGTTCCTTGATGTGCAATATTCTTAAAAACAACAGCAACAACATGAAACTGTAGCAAACTGGTAAAATTACATCAACCCACTTATTCTAACTTGAACAAGTCTTTTCAAAGAGAAGTCAAAATGCTGTTGTGTCATTTCAAATAAATTCTTGACAATAAAATGATGCTTAGAAGTTGGTTATAGACAGATGTCAATCTTAAGGCATGTATGAATAGTATATAATCACCCAGGAAAATGGACACATAGATAAAAAGGACATTTTGAAAAGCATTAAATTTTGTAAAAAGCATCATTGCCTCAGGTCTGGGGTTGAAGAATGAGTCACTTCTGTAGGCAGGGAGGTGCTTGTGACTTAGCATTTTATTTCCTGGGGAAGGGTTTTACTCAAAATAGCCCTGCAGATTTAGCGAAATTGGCACCATCTCTTTAGAGATCAGTGAGTCTGCAGGATTCCTGAGAAAACTGGGCACAGTTGATGCGTAAGCGTTTCGTCAGTGAATGTTGTGAAAGGCAAGAATAAAATCACTTCAAATTAAAATGACATCAAAGGCCATTAATAACCCAAATGCAGGCATGACTGTTAGGGGTTGATGGAACCTAACTGCTAGCCAGGTTCAAGGCTGCTTAAATGTTTGGAGAAAGAATGTAAAATACCAGGGGATATGAAGCTCATCCAGGTCCCCTTTCCTCCCTGATGCCAAGCTCCCTTCTGTACCACCTTCCAGGTTTTTAAGACTATGGGAAATATTCATCAGTCTTCACCTTCCTCACATGATTAATCTGATAAAAGCAGTGGCCTGATCTTAATATTCATTTCACCAAAATGATTATTCTTCTAGGTACCAGATTCAAAATTTCTGAGTCTTTTTTGGTATCTCCCTTGAGCTGATGTTTCACATCTTATAACTAGGCGTGCCGCAAGGTTCTTTAGGAAAATGTCTGAGCTTTGTCTTTAGTTTGCTAAGTCTGAAGCCGCACCAATCTGGATGTGATTATCCCATGCTCAGAATGATCTTCCTGGGGACAGGCTGCTTCCACATTAAGATTATGCCCATACAAGAGAAAAATATCGGATGGCTTCACTATTAGGAGGAATATGAAAGAACAACAACAATAAAGAATAAGCTCAAGGAATTGGGCAATTATAACCAAAAGTAAGCAAAAAAACTCAACAAGACCAAAAAGCCAGGATAAACAAAAGGGACCATGGGGCGGGGGGAGGGGATGAAGGGAGGGCAAAGAAGGGGAAGAGGCCAGAGGGTGCACAAGGGACTGAGGTGATGGTGCACCGGTGAAATGGTGGTGGGTACTCCCTGGGGACTACAAATGATGTCAAATATAATTAATAATAATAAAAAAAAAGAAAAAAAAAGATTATGCCCATAAATTTGAAGTGTTTGCATTACCTTTGGTGATGAGGCTGTCTAAATGCTCACAATTCTGAATATATTAAGTTAGCTATAAATTATTAGTTGCATTAAAATGATCAATAGAATGCATACATATAATTTTGATAATTATTAAATATAAAGTAGTTGAAAATGCATCTGATATTGAGATGGATGAAGCTCTTGTCCACAGACAAGTTTACGAATCTGCAGATGAATACTACTTATCACTAGACACGGCAGAGCTCAACGTTAAGTTTTTCTCTCTCTAGTCATCCTTCTCTCCTCTCTCCTTCCTCCCCTCCTCTTATCTTCACTTTTTTTCCCTTCCTTTCTTTCTTAACCTGGATATAGGTACTGAGAAAGTTTGTTGACAAAGGTTGTTGGAAATAGAAGATATTTTGATATAGGATTATCACTTAGTTATTTGAAGTTTTTCAAAGTTTCAAAAGACTATAGTAATCTATAACTACAACTATTTTTAATTATTTAGCAGCTGATAACTTCCCAATATACACTTAAATTTGTAAAAGGCAAGATTTGAAAACTAGTTTGCAAAGGGATTTGTTACCCAGTCACCCAAAATAATTTAATTTCTCAATATTCAGGAAATATATTGAAAAAACTGTATCAGCCATTATTTCTATTACACTTTACCTTAGAAGTCCCTTGTTTATGGAGCTAAAATGACATGAAATTGGTGTAAAAATAACTCCGCAGAATTGGAGTTTTGTCTGAGTTTATCCATTATTTCTGAACACAGATTTTTATATAAATGAAATTTCAATATCTAGAAAGTCATCTCAAAGTCTTTGGAGCTATAATACTTGAGAATTATTATGCATAAATCATTTCTAATTATTTTATGATTAAACAATTTTGTAACCACATTAGACAGAATCGAAATAGATTTAAATTTTCAAAAGAGGAACCGATTTTAATTAAATGAAGCTGGTTTGTTTTTTAGGATTTAAGACTTAATGTCCTAGAATGCATTTGGAGTCATTTTGTCTCACACCTGCATATAAGAACACGGCCTGTTTTTAGGACGGTGGGTTTGCATTGCTGTAAAAATGGACATAAAAAGCTACCTGGTCACAATTGTAGGGCTTATAAGCTATATATTAAATTAAAAGATGCATTGAATTAAGAGATAAAATTATTACTAAGTGCATATTTATCATGGAAATCTGTAAAACCACCTTTTTATTTTATTCAAGTCCAAAAGTACCTAGAATAAATAAACATAGAAGTAGCAAATGCTAACATATTAGAGATTTGTGCCCAAGGTATAAATGAATATGTAATTATATCTTGACGTGTTTTGGCAAAGGCTGATGGAAATGTTTCTTCTGCCTATGTGAATAAGGTAAGAAAATATAACACATTAATTTAGCTGTTACCTACATTTCCTTTTACTCAGAGATTTACCACCATTCTATAGACATAATCGTGGGACTACTTGTACCTTCTCAGGAATTATATAAATAGCACCCGAGTAGCAGAGCCCGAGACAAGGGCTCGCATGCAGGTGGCTTGTTTTCATGAGTCATCACAAGGAATAGAAGTGGGAGACAGGAAGGACGAGAGGGAAGGGGGGAAGGTGGTACAGGGTATTCTGTAGAGCTGGGTCACCACTAAGGGCAACCTCTGCTCAGTCCCGCTCAAGACCCTTTGGAATCGTGTGAAGTTTGCCGCTACGTTGTCCACCCAGAGCTGCATGAAAAGAGCATTTATCCTTCTTGCTCTAGTTCCTGCTGGTTAAGAGTCACCTCGTGGCATATTAACTCCTCTCCCAGCTTCCGACAGCTGTCACATACGGGTCCCACTTGGCAGCAGCAGAGAGGCCCTGGTGTGGCAAGTGAGGGCGATGAGTTTCCATCAGTGTGTGTGTAACTGGCTGGGCCAGGAGGAAGGGATCTGGGCGCGAGAAGTGTCTGATTGATTTCTGACCCTTCCTGCTGTTACTAAGGAGAACGGTGAAAATGACAGAGGCCGGATGTGCAACAAGTTGTGCCTCTTAGCATTCTTTCGGGTTTGCACTGTTCTACAAGTACTCACTGTTCTGAGATATCTAGATAAGCCTGGGATCTTGTCAAGGGTCACCTTGATGGACTAAGGTGGCACATGGGCAAGTCTTTCCTACATTCTTTGCTTTGCTTTCCCAGCACCCTTCCTTGGAGATGCTGCATCCTTTGGCACTAATTTGGAGTTGGGACAGGTGAGAACGTCTGAAAGAAAATTGTCTTCACTTCTTCCCCCTTCCACGTATAATGAATAAGATGATATTCTAAGGATGCCTCTCCTAAACCAGCACTTGGAATTTTTGTGTTCTTTGGCACCCAGAAGTTTTCACACTGTAATTCCATTGTAATAGGTGCAAAGTAAGATTTTCAATCCAGGGCTTCCTGGTGGCGCAGGGGGGTAAGTACCGCACTATGCAGCATCTGCAGCCACTGCAGCACAAGTTCGATTCCCAGCCAGGGAGGGAACCCACATGGTGCAGCAGACCTCTCCTGTCTCGCCCGCTGCTCCCCTCAGCAGTGTATTTCAGTTCATCTGTCTGTTCTGCTCCCCACTCTGTCTCTGGTGAATCCTCTCACCCCCTCACCTCTGGCCTGTACCCCAGTTCTTGTATGCATAAATAAGTAAACCTTTAAAAGAAAAAAGATTTTCAATCAAGAGTTGGGAGCCCTGCAGCAGGGTACTGTGAAAGGGAGTCTGGGAAGGAGAGCCAAGGCAAACTTTCCCCAGCTTCTCAGGCAGCTCAGTTTTAGATTAAAAACACAAATGGAAGTTGAGGATATGAAAATGAATTTCCTCACTACTTTCCATATCTGTCTACACCTCAGGGTGTGCATCTTTCTCAAGGGCTCTCTCACCTTGGCGGGGTGTCTGAGGGGCATGACAGCATCACCTGCTTTCCTCACACTCCTGCGACCTTCAGACCCTGTGAGTCTCATCAGAAGGCTTTATTTACGCCATGGCCAGCCACGTGCTGGTGGGGGGGGGTCAGGCTGGGGGGTTTTCTGGAGTATGGAGGTTGTTTTCTTTACAAATCTTAGTATTTTGGAACTGGTGAATGAGTCCAAGCAGATACCTTGTCTTCCTGTTCAACACTGTGGCGTTTGAAAGCTTTATTCAATAGATTCTTTCTTAGAACTTGTTTCTTAAACAATCATGGGAGGTTATTCACCAAAGTCAATGAAACTGAAATGGTCTTTGTCAGCAGGAGAATATAACTAGCTGTGCTCCCATTATACCACTGGAAGCATCTCCTCTGATCCTCAAAATATATTATTACACTTTGGATGACATTACGAGATAAGCCTTTAGTCACAGAATACTAGTAGGAGGGAAAAAAACGTAGTTTTGGTTCTTTCCTTTATTGTTGTTGTTAAAATGTGAATCATGTCCTTCAGTTGATGAATTCTCATTGAAGCTTCAATGGAAGGGGAAGATGAAATAACATAAATGATAGCTATAATTAATTTTATACTAAGCTTCCTTGATGAAATTAATATTGTCAGATGGAAATGTAATTTAAGCAAAATATGCTTATATGCTCTTGTAAGCTGAGTTACACATTTGGACTTTAAGAAAAAAATCACTCTTGCATTTCATAGAACCGCTTACAAAATGATTTAGCTTAATTGTTTGTACAGCTTTCTAGACATTATAGCTCTTTAACAGAAATAAGGGCACATAATACGAAGGGCCGAAAGACAAAGGGTCATTTTAAATATGCTCCTAGTATTTAAAAAAACAAAAAAGAAAAGATCTAGTAATACAGGACACTCCTAATTCCCAAAGAAGCTAGTTTTTAACATATATGTAAATAAAGTCTGGCAGTACTTTTGTATTTACAAAAAAGGAAGAATTCTGGCAACTTAAACCAAAATGTGTTGACTCATTAAGTAAACTTCAAAACTTATTGACCTATAGGTCAGCAAGTGTTAGTGAAAATATGCACTATTCATCGCATGCTTGAATTCTTTGTCTTTATGACATTTCAAGCAATTTTTGTAACTGGTCGGGAAAAACAAAAATAAGAAACATCAAGACAACTCACTGATTTCAGATAAAATCTTTCGTGTTCTCAAAAAAAAAAAATCCACTTGCTGTAGACAGTCAATACAAATTTATTAAATTAGTTAATTAAAGAGTGAAGGGTTCACTCATGTGAATACACAAGCTCCAATTGATGTGCCAGAAGAGGGGGGGTACCGGCGAAGCCAGCATTCTCTGCACTGACATATGGGGAAACACAATAATGATCTACTTTTCTTTCTCCAGAATAAGTTGAATCTATAGAGCTCTTTAAAGACATGGTATAATTATGAGAATGGAAAGACCTCATAGGTGAGGTTGCCTTATGTCTGGGTGTGTAGATGTTACTCTTGACCATTGAACTGTCTCCACCATTCCACCCCTGAAGCTTGAAGAGAGTAGATATGAAAGGAATGCTTGGCCCTTATTGCCCTTCTGTGTCCACAGAGGTTGGCTGTAAAATCGCAGACAGTAAAAGACAGCAGGAAGAAAAAGAAACTAACATCTGTTTAGGAACTACCTGATGTGGCATAGAACTGTGCAGCTACATCCTCTGCGTGGTCTCAGGTCTTTTCAAACCCCCTTGAGTAGTAGATATCTCCATTGTTTACACAATGGAAATAAAGCTCAAACAAATTACGCAACTAAAACCTAGTAGAATTAAGATGTTCAATCCAGGTTTTCTGTTATCTCAGTAATTATTTCTTTCATCTATTGTAGTGACTTTATTTTTGTTACAGCTCTTTGTCTGCTAACCCTGCAGCATCTCTTAATATTTCTAATTCATGATGTTCCAAACCTCATTCATTACTTTCCTTTTCAGACCCGTCCCTTTCTTGCACCTAGTTTCCAAAATAGAAATCCTTTATAGATAACTTTTATACTACCCATATAATATAGAGAAATCTTCCTGTCCATTCTGTGTAAATGCTTTTAAAATTTTGTCAGTTTCTTAGTAAATGTACATACAAACAATCCCTCTGAGTCTTAGACGAGGCATCTAGGCAATTTGTAATCTGAAAAGATTCAATAATCAAAGATTGTTGAAAAGCAAAGTAATTTAAGCAAGTCTGTGTTGACATATGCTCCATAAACTCAATGACCTCTAGCGGAGCTAACTAGAGCCCTGCTACCCAGTAAGGGCATCTTTGTTGCCAAGCAGAGCTGCCTGAGACAGGGCGTTTAAGAAAAGATAACCTGACTTATTGCAGGCACTATTTGGGTGACGTAAGGCAAGCGCTATCTGCCTAAAGCATTATTCTTCAAAATGGATGTCTGAGGATCTCCTCACATGCAGATTCCTGGGCACGGCACCAGTCTCACTCATCTCCCCATGCAGGAACAAGACACAGAAGCCTCTCGAGGTATTTTAAATATGAAGAAATTTGTGCAATTTTTTCTTTGGAATTCCCTTCGTGGAATATTTTGTGGACCTATCTGTAAGGCACTGACAACCTACAAAGTGGATAAACGAAAGATTAAAAGGCAGTATTCCAAAATACTGAAAGTTGTAGTCAATGAAAAGAAAAAAAAAGAAATTTAACACAGGGGTTTAAGTGCCCGTGGAAGCACTTGAGGAGCAGTAGGAATAGACCGCAGTCTGGGTCTTCTGCATGATACTGAATAACCCATTAGGGGAGCTCCTGCCTTTGCAGCTGCTGCAGGTGAGTTCGACCACTCATCTTTGTAGGACTGGCTCAAGTTTAAGAAGTTACTGCCACCGCCATGAGCACCTCTGTGATGGCTGCTTTTCACCTGAGAAGCTGGAAGGTGAACGCCAGTAACTTTGAGTCAAGGATCAGAAAACCAGAATCAGAAATTCACTGTTGCACCTACTGCCACCATGGCTGCTTGTCAACATGAGGAAGTTGGGTTGTTTCTGCAGACAAACTTTCTACAACTTTCCTTGCCAAAAGGCGAACCTTAGATGGGCAGGAAAATGGCCTCTGATTGACTTGGACTCCTCTCTTGCTCTGCCTATTAAAGTGCTTAAGGCACTTTAATAGGCAGAGCCTCATGCATATGCAAACCTTAGTAGTTTTTAGGTTTTCAGCAGATCCAGCTAGAAGGAGGCTGGAAAGGGATTTGAGAAAGCTGATGGACAGTAACCCCCAAACTGATTGTTTCAGAGGTGTCTTTTTTTTTACAGCTTTCTCTACATTATGAGTATAAAATTGATATATAAAAGCGTGTCTCAACACACATTTAACACATTTTTAAAAAAGATTTATTTATTTATGCACACAAGAGCTGGGGTACAGGCCAGAGGCGCAGGAGGTGAGAGGACTCACCAGAGACAGAGTGGGGAGCAGAACAGGCAGACGGACTGAGCAGCAGTGGGCAAGGCAGGAGAGGTCTGCTGTACCATGTGGGTCCCCTCCCTGGCCAGAGGCAGGGATCGAACTTGTGCTGCAGTGGCTGCGGTTTGCCTAATAGTGCATTGCTCAACCCACTGCGCCACCAGGGAGGCCCACATTTAACATATATTTTTTAAAAACCTGTCTTAGAGATTTTTCTTTGTTTGTCTGTGTAGATGTAACCCATTATTATTCTTTCTTTTTTTAAAACAATGTCTGGCATGTGCATAAAGATTGTTTTGTTTTTGTTAGAACTAAATTTGCTGCAGTAACATCTTTGCATCTATTCTTGGTGCAAATATATGAGTGATTTTTATCACCTAGATTCCAAGAATTCAAAAGCTATCTGATTTATCTAGCATTATCTAAACAATACTCAACATTTTATTACATATTTTTAAATTTCAAGAGAAAATATATTGTACCAAAATTATCTTCCTGTTAGTAGGTTAGGAAGTTCTTGTTTTGAGTATGTCCTTGCCAATACTGGTTATTAATGTTTTCTCATGCTGATGAGAGAAAAATAATATTCCATTGTTTACTTTGCATTTTTGGAGTATAACTGAGGTTATTTATAATTCTGAATTGCCTGTTGTTATGATTTGCCTAATCATAAAATTTTGGCATTTTGCTGTTTATTTAAATTTATTCATGCTTTCAATTATTTCTCTTAACCTGTCACTGAGCTTGTAACTTTTTCTTAGGGTATCCTTTTTAAATTTGCACATAAAGTTTACATTTTTATCCACAAATCTGCCCATCTTTTTCTCTGTATTGAGTTGCTTCCCTCTATTTTATCTAGGTATTTTGTTTTTTTTCCTGTTAAGAAATATTGGTAGAGGTTGCTATTTAGTCCATAGGTTGCAAAATTGTGAGATGGAGCTAGAAGAGGAAGAGAATTCCTCTGGAGAAAATTGCTCTAAACGCAACAAGATAAATACAGATAAAATATAATAATGCACTGAAAAAAATACATTGAAAATACCGTCCTGTTCTATTTGTGCCCTTAGAAAGTGTGACATTTCCTTACATTCTCTGAATAAGCCCCTCTTCCTTTCTCGATGCAGCATGAGAGAATTTATGTTCCATGTAACAAAAAGAGCCTGTGCTACAACAAATGAAGGACATTTTCTAAAGCTTGGCAGAAAAGACTCATCAAGATTCTGGGTCCTTGGGGAGTGGGATCTGAATCCACATTGACCCTATTACTTTTGAAGGAAGCCTAGAAACTTGGACAGTGGAGGGTGGGGCGGTGTTAATAGGAAGTGGAAATATGAAAAATCTTCCAGAAAACAAGAGGGAGGTGAAAACCAGCCTATGCAAAAGGTGGCAGAAAAGGCAGAAATGGTGGATTAGAGACTGAATCTAGGTCGGCCATGTAGCTAAGCTGTTTAAAATAAAATTTGTTTGGGGCCCTCCCTGGTGGTGCAGTGGGTTAAGCAACACACTATGAAGCAAACTGCAGCCACTGCAGCACAAGTTTGATCCCTGCCTCTGGCTGGGGAGGGGACCCACATGGCGCAGCAGACCTCTCCTGCTGTGCCCGCTGCTCCCCTTAGCAGTGTATTTTGGTTGATCTGCCTGTGCTGTTCCCCACTCTGTCTAGTGGATTATCTCACTCCCCACCGACCCCTGCACCTCTGGACTGTACCCCCATGCTTGTATGCATAAATAAATCTTTAAAAAAAAGTAAAATTTATTTGGTGTAAACACAGGCAGAGTATATTGATGCTAGAGCAATGTTCCAGTTTTCCTTAATATTGTCCTATTCAAACTAATGAAATGTAGTGAGTGCCTATGATTTCTATTTTCCAATCTTTTTTATGGCATAAAAAAGAGGGACAAGATTCAGATTGATGGAAGTCCACCTAAAGAAAACTTGATGTATTTGACTCAGAAGCTAAGTACAGATAAAGTGTTGTGATATTTAAAAAAATGTTCTGTTGACTTTTGAAAGCAATTACATTATGTACCCCCTTTTCCCTTTATAGTGTGATAGAGGTTGATGTAATTTCACTTCTTTCATTTCTGATTCTGTTTGAGTTTTCTTTCTTCTTTTCTTCATAACCCTAGCTACAGGCTTGTGGATTTTGTTTATATTTTCAAAGAACAAGTTCTTGGTTTCACGGATTTTTTATCTTATATATTTTATTTATTTATGCACACAAGAGCTGGGGTACAGGCAGGGAGGGGGGAGAGAGGAGGATTCACCAGAGACAGAGCGGGGAGCAGAACAGTCAGAGCCACTGAAACACACTGCTGAGGGGAGCAGTGGGCGAGGCAGGAGAGGTCTGCTGCGCCATGTGGGTCCCCTCCTTGGCCGGGGATCGAACTCTCACCGCAGTGGCCACAGAAGCTCCACAGCACAGTGCTCAAATCCTTGTGCCACCAGGGAGGCCCCAGTTTCACTGATTTAGGTTTGTCTTTTTGTTTTCCATTTTACGGTGAAACTTCACTAGCTCGCTGTGTCCTTGACCAGCTCGCTGTGTCCTTGGATAAGTCACGTAACCTCCTGGGGCTTTAGTGCCTTCAGATATTCACTTTGGTTGCTGGGGAGTGTGGGGTGAAAACAGGAGGGCAGTTCCTTGAGATGATTTCTAGCGTCACTTCCAGCTGTAACATTTGATAACTCTCAAGACCAGGAGCAAATTTAATTTTTCTTTGACATAGAGGACTCACACAGACACTGAACGCCTTTCCTACGGCTTTCCTCAGGACAGAACTAAAGGAAATAGAATCAACAAGACTTCCCTTGATTTAGACTGGAGATTAGGAAGAATTTTCAGACTGGGGATTATTTATTGGTGTGAATAACAAGGGAGACTGGCACACGCTGGCGGGATAGATGTTTATCTTGTTCTCTCTGGATGGACTAGGATCCTGACCTTGAAGATTAAGTTTCCAGAGAATGAGGGAGATTGTGGGAAGTATCAGGTGGGGAGAGCGAGGAAGAGGATCACGGCCTTTATCTACTGGTCCCACAGCACCTCATGTACTAGTCAGCTCGTGGCGCAGGGTTCATGGAGCTATTGTTCCTGGAAGCTCCTGTGTGGCAGACTGGGTGACCCCAGGGTCTGCCGCAACTCTCCCTGTGCTGCGCATTTGGGCCTGGGAGGTGGGTTAGGGAAGGTTTTAATGAGTGTAAAAATAGAATAGGTCGAAGCATTATGATTTCCAGTTAGTTTTTCTTATGATGATCAAAAACCTAAGAACATTCTAGAGGACGATAATGTTGCAAGGTGGTCAATCGGGGCGAACAAAACAACCCCTTCCTACCCCTCTGAATTCCAAAATAAAATCAGCGGAGCATCTGGAGCGGTGGTGACACCACAGGAGAAATAATCGTTCTGCTGACAAGGAGGACCTGGCAGTGCTGTGCTCCTCAGCACCACAGGCTGTGCCGCCGGCCCTCTGGGAAAGGAACCCCATTCGCCTCTGGAGATGGCAGTTTTGTCTGCTGTAGTCGGATAGCCACTTTGATGTTGATCTTCTATATGGTATTTAATTAAATTTTTATTTATTTTTCTTCTGTTTCCTTGTTCAAATTCCTTTGAATTCAGCCTCATCGAGTTTCGGGTTTTTTGGGTTTTTGTATATACGTATTTTGCATACTGGAATTTTTATAAAAATATTTCATTACATTGCAAGACATTCTGATATTCACCTACTATGATTTACTATTTCATTTGCAGCCAATTTGATTTCAGCTTGGAACTACTGTCACCCCACTAGGGGGCCACTGTGCCATAATCAGAGCCTCTGGCAGCTCTCCCAGCAGAGTTCTAGAAAGACCGGCACAGGCTTCAGAAAGGATAACGCATGACTGTGATCTCACTGAACTACAGGTCCCTTTGTTCAGATGCTGGAGCAGATTGTCTTATCAGAAAAAGAGAGGGCACCAGAACAAAACAAAACAATACAAGTCTGCTTGTAAAACGATGCCAGCTACTTGAGAGCAGCATCCAACCTGTTTTGCCAGAAGCAGAGAGGAAATTTCAGGAAAAGATAGTATGTCTCGGTCACGTATGTTAGATACTTGTGAAAAATTATTCAGGGCTTTGAGGATTGCCTACCCCATATACTCTCCCCATTTGAATTCATCCAACCCAGTACTAACAGAGTCATCTTCTCAAAGACCATGAAGTCTCAACATGATTTCCTATTTCAGGAATCATCAATGGTCCCACATTATCTAGATACAAACTTCCTATCTTTTAGAGTGATGCTGAGTGTAATCTCCATACAAAGGGTAGGTTCTAAGATCCCTGCCCCACCCAGTGAAAGGTGGAGGGGGAGCTGGAGAATAGTGGAGATATGTCTTAGGAGACTTGAGGGAGGCATATAGAGCAGAGACATGTGAAGAAGTCCCTTATTCCTTGGCTTTGGAACTTGCACCAGGTATATGGGGACGTGGGAGGAGACACATGGAGTTGAGACATGTAGAGACACTGGAAAGGTCACGTGGTGAGACACCCATGGGGAGGCTGACAGTGGCATCCATTACCATGATTCGTACCTTGAAATTGCTCTTTTCCTCTCAGAATTGCAATGGCTTTCTGGATGTTGGAGCAGAAATTCAGAAAGGCTCTAGAACTTCCCCAATAAAACACAGTCACAGCTAGGTCTAGAACTTCCTTCTGATTACAGAACATGCCATCCTTTTTCTGCGTTGAAACTGCCCTCCTCTCCTTGCTTCATGTGACTGAAGGACGCCAAAGGCAGGTGGATGGCCAGAATCCAGTCAGAGTGCTTTGTGTTCTGTTGGTTCAGGAACGGACTTGCGAGCCACATTGGCCAATGAGCGTCATGCTAGACTTTTGCTGGAGTCAATGGGAAAGAAAAGTTCTAGTATGTCCAATAGGAGAACATAGTCTGGAGGTTCTTGGTCCCTGGAAACAAATAGAAAGGACTCGAGAGGAAGAGAGACAAATGTTTCCATAAGTCAGATGAATTCTTTTTGATCTCTACATTTCATGAGGCAGTGAATTCTCGTTTTACCGAGGTGATTTGAATTTCTTTTCCATATACTAGTATGAAGAGTTCTAATTTACACACCATGTATTGTGATTTCAAGTCATAATATAAAAATGTTTAACATTTTTATTGATATGAAAAATTTGCAGTTTTGCAAGGAGAAGACACAATGCAGCAATATATGTTAAATTGTATATCAAACATAACTTTGGAAAAACAGAGCAGTTTTAATTTCTTCAACCTATCTGGGAAAATGAAGAATTCATCATTGTTCCATTCTTATATAGCTCTCTATTGTGCATATTATGTGATTAACTTCTGTTCACATACCCACCTCACACTAGATTGCAAACTTATTGAGGACAAGGGATGTGTTACCTTCAGTTTTGTATCTCTAGTTACTACTAAAACAGGATGGATAATGCACAATACCAAGTGAGTGCTTACTCTGTGGGCCAGCACAGGTTCATAGCTTTTATTCACTCAAAAATCACAAACTAGGAGGTGGATAACATTTATAAATATAAGGAAAAGTTACCAGTAATCACAACTCATCAGTGGTGGAATTAGGACTCAAGCTTACACAGTATTAATTAAATGTTATACTTGATTTAAAATAGTACTCAATAAATATTTGTTAAATGGAAAACAGCTGGCATTGGAACATTTATGATGCCCATTTTAAGATTTATTTTAGTCATTTATGCACACAAGAACTGGCGTGCAGGCCAGAGATGCAGGGAGTGAGGACTCATCAGAACAGGTGGATCTCCTGAAATACATTGCCGAGGGGAGGAGTGGGTGAGACAGGAGAGGTCTACTGCGCCATGTGGGTCCCCTCCCTGGTCAGGGATCGAACTTGTGCTGCAGAGATTGCTGATAAACTTGATAGCGTTGAGATTTTAACCCTTGCACCACCAGGGAAGCCCTTTATGATGCCTATTTTAAGGAAACTGAGTCACCATCAAGAGGCTCTAAAGCCTGCATCTCTTGACTCTTATTGGGACATTTTTCCCATTAGCTCAAGCTTACCTGTGGATCAAAATATAGGCAAGTATTTTAATCTGAATTCCTGGGTTAAATTTTGGGGGTATCTTATATTTTCCAGAAGACTATCCTCTACATTAAAACATTTTAAAGTACTATTTTTCCACTTAGTAAATAAAAATAAGAAAATCAGCTAAAATACAAAAAATTTCCAAGCATTTTTTTTTTAGAGAATGGAGAATGAATGCGGTGGAGGGACCGACAGTTCTCCATAAATATAGCAGGTGGCGTTACTTACATTGTCATATATCATGTTAATAACTTGAAAACACAAGCTAAACTGAATACAAACTATTTTATTTGTAATTTAGAAAGCCTAGAATAAGGGGCTCTAAGACAAAGATAGGCCATGTTCTCCATGAAAGAATCCTGGAAACTGAAAAATAAGGTCTTTTAACATTTCGTGATATAACTGTTTTTCTTGGCTTAAGCGTAGGTTTTAAAAAATGGTGCTCATTGTTTTGCTTCTAGTTCTTTTATGCATGGACAGCCGTGCTGATGATGCATTCAGTTTAGGAGAATTTTCCAATTGAAAAAGTGCTGTGGAGAAGTTTAAGCGCCATGAATCACCCAAACCTCATCTAAGTCTCGTGAAGGCAAAGGCTGTGAAACGCAGTCACAGGGAGAAGACATATTGTAGTTGTGCTGCCTGATTCAACTAAATAGAAAAATACTTTGTAAAGACTTGAGAATTCCAGGCATCTGACAGAGTGGTAAGGATAAATGTCACCTGCTGTCAGAAAGGCAAAAATGAGTGACCTGCCTCTCGCCGGCCCTCCTCCTCCTCTTCTTCCCCTCAGAGGGGCACAGCTGGAATCCTGCCTCACGCCTCGGTAAAACGCGAACCTGCTCTCTCAGCTACACATACGCGAGCACCACAGATGCATGCGGCATTCTCACCCCGCGTTATTTCCTAATGATCTTTTGGCCTCCAAAATGACTTTGATCAGGTGAGTCAATACATTTTTCCAGTGTGAAAGAAGTAGATTTTCATAATAATAGTACTTACTACAGCAGCCGCGGTAAATGCCATCTCTGGTATCTGCCGTCTCATCCTTACCTGTCCGGGTAAGGCACGCTGAGGACTGGAGTTTTCCCGGTGCGCAGTGCACTATTTCTCAGTGATCGAAGCACAGCAGAGCTGCCTGATGCCTAAGCCCTCTTCTTCCTGACTTTATTAGCTCCTGATATCTACTTTACGCACATTCTTTAGGGGCACTTTGAAGCCTTTCCTTGTTCATGTCTCTGAGTCCCAGCAATTTTGATGGGAATTTTCAACCCAGGAAAAGATCTAAATTGTGTGGACGCTCCAAGGGCCTCTTGACCTCTGTGGGGAAGGTCATAGTGAGAGGGTGTTGTTATCTTCTCTGCTTCCGCTCTCTTCCTGGCTTAGAGGAGGAAATGTAGATAATGTGGTTTACTATGTAGGGGGCTTGAGGACAGATTTCCAGTCACTTACATTTTTTTTTTAATTGAGGTAACCTGGGTGTACAACACTGTATATGAGTTAGAGGTGTAGGATCACCCCAATTCACGGGCTGCTTCCACACCACACCCAGCGCCTAGGCATGCAAAGTCCTCTACTGTAGTCCAGCATGCAGTCACTTTTATTTATTTTTAATTATTTTATTTATTTATGCATACAAGAGCTGGGGTACAGGCCAGAGGTGTAGAAGGTGTGAGGATTCACTAGGGACAGAATGGGGAGCAGAATGGGCAGATCTACTGAAGTACATTGCTGAGGGGGGCAGCAGGTGAGGCAGGAGAGGTCTGCTGCACCATGTGGGTCCCCTCCCTGGCTGGGGATCGAACTGGCGCTGCAGTGGCTGCAGAAGGCCCACAGTGCAGTGCTCAGCAATCAACCCCTTAATTTTTTAACAATTTTTTTTGCCTTCCAGATAAGCAAAAAAAAAAAAAAAGTGTTCTAGGTAAACTTTTCTAAAGTTCTCTGTGCATCCCCAGAATTGAACTACTTAGCACAGGACTTAACACAGAACTTACTTCTGTGTGTATATGATGAGCACCAGATTACTAGGCGCACTGCACTGTGTGTTCCTTAACCCCAGCATCCAGGTCAGCATCCAGGTCAGCCTTCTGTTTCGAACCAGCCTATTTTGGGGCTGAGCAGCCAGTGAGCGGAGGCCTTCATACTCTGCGTTCCTGTTTGACAAGCACTAGCTCATCTCTTTATTTTGTTTATTCCACAGGGACTCTCTTGTTTGCCATTAACAACGATTCTTTTATTATTGTCTCTTAATTCATAGCAAGTAACTTGATAATTTCATAAATAAAAATGCTCTTACTGTAGAAGTGAAAGTAGGGATATGTTCAAACACAAGTTTAACTGACGATGGGCAGTCATTAGCTGGGTAAATACAACCTTGAATCTACGTAGGTACCCTGGCTACCTGCAGCTTCTTAGGTAGACTCTAAATAGTTCTTTGGAAGGGTACAGAGCTATCTAAGCATCGACCAGTCAACCTCTTGTTGAGTATGACTGTAGGTTGTGCTCATAAGCAATAAAAATCATGTTGGTGCTTTTCTCCATCGACTCTCTGCTAATTCTCTTAATTCTTCCATTTTCTGGAATGCATCTTCAGCAATAATGTGGTAGGGGGCCTCCCTGGTGGCGCAGTGGGTTGAGCAACGCACTATGAAGCAGACCGCAGCCACTGCAGCCCGAGTTCGATCCCTGCTGCCGGCCAGGGGGGAACCCACATGGCGCGGCAAACCTCTCCTGCTGTGCCCGCTGCTCTCCTCAGCAGTGTACTTCTGTTGATCTGCCTGTTCTGCTCCCCGCTCTCTGTGGTGAATCCTCTCACCACCCCCCCACACCTCTGGCCTGTACCCCAGTGCTTGTATGCATAAATAAATAAATAAATCTTTAAAAAAAAAATAATGTGGTAGGACTTACTACACACTGAAGGGCAGATGTATTACCTACTACAACTTTATTATTCCTTTGCCAATAAAACAAATTACCAGTGTCTCGGGGTTCCGTTACCAGTATGCCCCAGCTGTGAACTAGTCTGAGCAGTGATGTTCTGACTACACATCCAAGTGACTCATGCTACTCAGTTTTATCTACGCCAACTTTGTGTCCCCAGGTAAACAAAACTGCCTTCACGTGTCTATGCCTGTCAGCTACAGTTGGCCCTACCGTGTGCTTTTCATCCAGCTTGTTGAACAACAACATGCTCCTTAGTTGCTGTATGTGCAAACACACATTTTCCTTTGAGGGCTTGACTTTTTAACAACAATTAAGTAAACTTAATAGATGATGAACTGAAGGTCAAGAATAATGCACTAAAAAGGGAGGGTGCAAAAAGAGATAGAGGCACCACGCCTGCCTGGAAAGCCGTAGTGAGATAACCAGAACAAGTCACACCAAAGGGCCTGGTTTAACCCCCCGTTGTGCCTTTCCACTCAGTGGTGCCCTGCAGGACGGTGTCCACGTGTGTGTTTGTGGTGTGCGCAGTCTTCCCACACTGCTGTGTCTGACAATTCAGCTCAATCCTGACACTGTGTGGAATAGCATTGGGGTCTCTAGACTGTCTGCTACTTCAGATACCCGCTGCAAGCCCCAGCAAACATACGCTTCCAGCCCACAAGCTGTGGAAGACAGGCCCCCACGCCCCCCCCCCCCGCCCTGGACTTCAGGTGCCCGTAGCCAGCACAGGTTATTAACCGTGTTTCCAACTGTCTATAAATCACAGGTTTACGGACACCTTCCTCATGTTCAATTTGTTTGCTAGAACCATCCACAAACCTCAGTAAACCTATTTACTCACTAGACCATTGATTGCTGCAAAGGACACTTGTCTCACAACCATCCCAGACCCGGTAGTTCATCATGGGTTCAGGCTATCTACCAGGCTCCACCGCAACACTTGGGCTTCTCCTCCCGCGCTGCTCAGTGTCCCGGTGACGCTAGCCTTATATACCGCATGCCTCAGCCCAGGTGCACCCACCTGCGCATGCCCACCCAGGCCTGCATGCAACACCGCAGGTGTCCATCATTACGCCAACGGCGGGAGGGCGGAAAAGCCTGGTCACTTTTCTCTGACGCTACAACACTGGAGAACACTGAAGGACAGGGCTCAAAGCCATCTGGAGGAGATGAGTAGAGCGAAGCACGGGCAAGAGGCACAGAACTCCTGTGCCTTCTCCAAGTGTGCCATTCTCCCCCAAATTTCATGTTCACCAATCCAAAGTTCTCTGAAGCCCATCCTCTTTGGCTTTTATGGGGTTTCCTTGCACAGGCGTTTAAACTAACTCAGTGACCATTGACAATTAAACCATTTGTCAGCTTTCTCTCCTCCTTCAGGGGCCTGGGGGTGGACTAGAAGTTCCACGCTCTAGGCTTGTTGGTTTCCGTGGCAACCAGCACCCATCCTCAGGCGTTTTTCCAAAAATCACCTTCATTAACAAAGCAAAAGTCACCTTTAACAGTGGCAATGCTTAGGCAATCCCAAGGGTACAGCAACTGTGAGCCTGGAAACTTGGTTGGAGACCAAACGGGGATGAGAAATACACTTTGGTTTCCACATGAGCATATACATATATATAGATATATATTTCTGATCAGTCACAATAGCGCAGTCATTAGGAAACTCAGAGGCCTAATAATCTGCTTCCTCTGTAAGGCCCGTAATTCTTCCTTGGACACTCTTCTCACAGTGCTGGTGCAAGTGGAAAACAAATGAAATGGGGTCTTTGGCTCCCTTCCTAAGACATCAAGTACACCACCAAGCAAGGTGACTCACGACAATTACTGAAATGTTTCAGTCTCACTATTCTCTGATTTTCGTCATGTCCTGAGAGAGAGCCTTTGCGTTTCCAATAAGAACTGTAAAAAATGTTAAGGTGATTTCCAGCCATCATCTCCCCTATTCCTCCTCACTAACATTTATTCCTTCCCCCTTCCTTCTCCAAAAAAGGACGCCCATGTGAACCTGTTTGCTGTCTGCGGTAACAGGTAAACTATGTGCTGCATTGGGGCCAGTGGAGTCCCATCCTTCACAGTAGCTCTGTTCTGTGATGAATTGGTGACCGCTGAACCATTGCTCCTAGGGGAAATACAGGACCAGGTTCCTGTGAGCCTCCGGTCACAGCATTTTTGTCAACCTTGTTTATATGTGTTTTTGTTAGGCACCTTATTTAATATATACTGTTGGTTCATTAACATTGAACTCACGGCCAACAGCACTATATAATTCACTCATGAATGAAGCTTCTCTAACACGTTACTGGAAGGCACATCACGTCGACTTAGGAGCACTGGACAGCACTGTGCTTGAGGGCCATGCAACCTCCAAAAGAAGTGCACAGAAAATGCACATGATGTGACACATATGAGACCAAGAATCAGAGCCTTAGGTTTAACCGCAGCTAAGAATGCACCTGTGCTATTTCTTAATTTTTCACCACTCTGCACACGTCCAAAAATGACCACCAAAATGTGAGCACTGTTATTGGGGTCCTTTAACAAGTAGGCCAATTTGAATGCAAATATGAATGCACAGATTATAAAAATCAGAGGACTCATTGGAGGGCAGGTTTAGGATTAACAGATAGAAATTAAAGGACAGCAGTTTTCAGGTTACTTTGTAGGCAGTGGGGAAGAAAAGTGTTATCTGTTCCCGGCTCTGCGCTCTTGCAGGATGGGAACTCCGGGGTCTGAGACAGCTGAAAAGACGAGATAATTAGCCCTAAAACTAGCTGTCTTGGAGAAAGAGGTGTGGTAGTAACCTAAAGGCGGCCTTCCCTTTATAATACCAAAGATTACTCCTGGGGGTGGAGGCAGCATGCTAATGAAACACTGTAGGTAAAGGAAGGGGCATTTAGGAAGTGCTTCCCACCCATGTTCCCACCTGGGGAGCGCGAACACACCCTGCCCCAAAGCCATAGACGGCATCATCGCGTCTCAAATCGGATGAAAACACAGTGCTTTGGACACGAGCTCCCCTTTCTCCATGGCCAGGGTAGATAGTAGAAATACTGCCACTGTCCTTACTTAGGCAGGCGGCACCCTGCCTTACTGAGCACTTGCTGGAACTGATAATACAACTGCAGCGGCCACGACGCCCAGGCAGGCAACGGGAGTTGCTCTCCCCGGGCAGAGGCTGAAGGATCTGTCTTGGCCCGGCCCTTCTCGCGGACGGTGCCGCCTTGACTTTAGAGCCCTGGGCCTCTGCCTGTTCAGCCAGGAGCTGCTTGCAGGCCGCCCGCTCCAACGTGCGCGTGTCCCTGTGAACCCGCCGGGGTTTGCACACAGCCCGTTCCCTTGCAGGTGCGGCTCTCAGTATTCCCTCACTCACCGCAGCATCTCCGCATCTCTCGCTTGCATTGGCCGAATGCCCCGCCCTCCGGCAGGCTGAAGAGGCGTTTCCCCCGCATCTAGCCCGGGAATGGACAGTCACAGGCTCCCCAGCGCGCAGTAGGCCTTTGACCATGGCCATGTCCGCTGATGGAAGCAGGCCCTGGTGACGTCATCAGTCTCGCCGGGATCCAACAAGATCTTTTTACCATGATGGAGGAGCCTCTTCCGGTGCCTGAGCACAGTCGTGGCTGCGGCTGCCGCGCCCACAGCTCTCCCTTCTTACTGAACCTGGTGGTGGTTGGGTCATTGGTTTTCAGTCAGCAGATGAGTAGAACATCTTCAGGAGGTTGTCAAGGAGAACACACTTGCCAGGGCACACCTGTCATTGCACAGGGGCTGGTCTAGGTGAACTTGGGGCCAGAATGTCGGTCCTGAGTGCAAAGTACAAGCTCGGAGGTCAGTGATGACTGAGAGAACAATAGAAGAGCCAAATACAGTCGTCATCATTATTGATTGTTTCCCAAAGTCAGTTTCCATTGTCTCATACCCCAAATGGAATTTAAATCAGGCCAGTATCTAATATTAAAAATACAGCGTAGGGCTCTCTTAAATGGGAATGTGTGCATGAGTGTCCTTTATTCTTGTGAGCTGTCAAATGTTAGAAGCCACAAACAGCACTTAGTAGATTATAGAACAGTGATGAGGAAAATGCTAAGAGGGAAGGAATGGCCACTGAACCGGAAGAGTAAGTTCTTCAGTAAATCATCAGAACATAAAGCACAGAAAATCTCTGGGAGGAAGTCACTTTCACAAATGCCTAACCAAAGCAGGAAGAGAGGTTACATCTCCATGAAGGATAATATTCAGAGATCTGTGTTAATGGAAAACAATCCATGTCCCTTTGCATACAAATAAAAAACCAAATGAGACGTCCTCTCCCCCAACGAAAATGGAATGTTAATAATCAGGCACTTTAAGGCCCCCCAGAAAAACTGCTTGCTTAGGGTTAAAATGCCCTTCAGAGTCTGGGTTAGGGAGGTGAGACCACAACCACCTTCAAATAGCATTTTGCCTCCCGTTCCTGCAAAGAAACAAGGCAATTCCAGAACATTCAACTGAGTGCTAGACTCTTTAAAGTAGAAACGAATAATGTAGCAACCAATCCCTTCCTTTTTGTACCATTCTGGTGGTATTTCTTGCATTGCATGGTGGAGGGACCCCAAAGGGGCACATTCCCATTCACTTTTGCTGGGATTTTCTAGATTCTGGATTAGGTGGGGAATGGCCCATCCCCACTCACGGAGCCAGCAGGGTTTCTGATTCCTCCACTTCTCTTTTCTCTCTGTATCTCCCTTCAGACAGCTGGCAGTCATGTAGGTTCTGTGAGGCTCAATTTATATATTGGTAGGTTTTGAAAATTCTGTATATAGACAGTGCCAAGATGTCCCAGGTGCCCACTATGCAGAGGTCTGGAACATTCTGTCAGTCCCCAACCTCTATTTCCTGTTTCGGATGCTCCCAGATCATTCAGTTCAGCTTCTAGTCAACAGTTTGCCTTGAAGTTCTGTTCATTTCTGGAAGTTTCACTTTCTTTTTCTTGCTTTCAAGCATAGCCATACATTAAGGAGAAAAAATATTTTATCTAGAATTTGTATCTATTTAGAATGGAAACTGAAAGGGTGTCCTCCTACTGTCCCATAATCCACAGAGGTCAGCAAACAGTACTCCCCGCTCAAATTCTTAATTCTGAAAAATGTTAAACTTTCAAAAAAGTTGAACAAATAGTTTAGTGACTATTTATATACCCTTCACATCTATCCCTGATTGTTAACTCATCTCCATCTTTGCTAGCTCTCTGTATTTGCTGAACTCTTTGAAAGTCAGTCTGGACAGCACACCACAACTCATGAATACTCCTGCTTCTATTCAGCATCTATCTACTGCAAAGGCATTCTTCTTCATTACTTCAATACTATTATCACCATAAAAAATTGACATTTATTCCATACTATCTAATATATAGTCCATCTTCTTAGGTCTCCAATTACCCCCAAGATATCTTTTGTAGCTATTTAAAAAGAAATGTAACATCCAGTGAAAGCTCACACATTGCAGTACCATTTGTTTAGTTAAGTCTCAGAAACAATCCCCCATCTTTTTTTCATGGCATTACTTTTTATTGAAAAGTTCAGTCCACTTGTTTGTGAGAATGTTCTACATTCTGATTTTTTTTCTGATTATTTCTTCATGATGAGCTTTTTTTATTGCTGTAAAATATTTACATGGAATGTATTATCATTTTATTTATTTATCTATTTATTTATTTTAAAAGATTTATTTATTTATGCATACAAGAGCTGGGGTGTAGGCCAGAGGTATGTGTGTGTGTGTGTGTGTGTGACAGGAGTTACCAGAGACAGAGCGGGGAGCAGAACAGGCAGATGGACTGAAACACACTGCTGAGGGGAGCAGCAGGTGAGGCAGGAGAGGTCTGCTGCGTGTGCGACCTGGCCAGGGAGCAAACTTGTACTCATGTGGCACATAACTTCATAGTGCTGCAACTTAACCCCTTATGCCACCAGAGAGGCCCCAAATTTATCGTTTTAACTGCTTGGGAGTTTACCCTGGTGAGTTCACTGGCACGAAGCACTTTCACATACTGGTGCAGCCATCCCCACCATCCATCTGCAGGACTCGTTCTCATCCCAAGCTGAAATTCTATGCCCCTTAAGCAGTAACTTCTCATTATCTCTTATCCCAGTCATAGGAAGCTCCATGCTAAGTCTCTATGAATTTGACTCTTCTAGCTACTGAATGCAAATGGCAATACACACAATATTTGATCTCTGGAGTTTGACATCCATCAGCATAACATCCTCAAGGTTCATCCACACTGAAGGATGTGTCAGAACAGCATTCTTGTTAAAGGCTGAATAATATTCCATCATGTGTACGCACCACATGTTAACCTATTCGTTGTTTCTACCTTTGGGCTATTGTGAATAATGCTGCTGTAAATATTGGCCTATGATATTGTTTGAGTCACTGCTTAAATTTTCATCTTTAGAGTTAATTTTGGTCATAGGTGAAATTGCACGGTTTATAGACACACTATCCATTTCCTCTTCATATTTTTATACTTTTTCCTTATTTTGAAAAATCTATATTCCTAATTACATTAATAAATTTTGTTGTTTTATCCAACAATAAATATAAAACAACTAGATAACTGTAATACCAATGTTACACTAACAAGTCTACTAAGTGAAGCCTAAGGTTGCTTTGCAGTTCTTTGTCTTCGAAAATTCCCATAAAATGTTGAACACTAATTTGAGCGCTCTGCTAAAAAATTGCTTTAGGGTTTTTTTTGAGATTATTTTACTTAAAATCAATGTGACTTAGTTTCCTTTGTCTTTGTTTGTATTGTTATTTAGCATTTACTTTTTTCTTTTTTTAATTTTAATTTTTGAATATGTAAATTATTTACATAATTAAACATTTAAAATAATATAAAAAGGTCTACTCACTCTCATCTCTTGACCTGAAACCTCTTGTTCCCCACCTTCATTACAAATCATCAAATTTATTAGTTTCTGGTTTATAATTTTTTTTCTTGGCAAAAAAATTAAAATTTTTATATATTCTTATTTTCCATTTTACATCTTACCCTTTAGACTTAAATATATCCTAAGAAATTACTCCATAATAAGTTCATAGGAATTATATATTTTCAAAATCTTTGATGTTTGAAAAATCTGAATATTACGACTTAGGGACTTAAAGCAAAAAAACAAAAAGAAACAGATGCATCCAAACACCTTGAATTTAAACTCTCAGGTGTTTTGTTTTTGTTTTCTGCTCTGTTCCATAAAAATTTGGGGCAGTTAGCATCATGAGATAAATTTTGAGAGAATGGCAGTATCTTTTAAGCTGTGGGAGAACCTGAGCTGGTTAAAACTTTTATTTCAAAGCAGGGATTTTTACATAGTTTTGTTTTAGTATTTTATAAAGATGTTAGATTTTTTTCTTCAAAATGTTTAGGAAAATTTCTCAAAGTAACTTGTAGTCTAGTGTGGGTCGTTTGGGTTGAAACTTGCATTTTTGGGAGTATCTATTTCTCAGCACTGAAATCTTTCTTCTTGTCGTGAACTCCAGACCGGTCTCAAAACTCTTTTCATGGCTGACTTGCCACTCTGGGGACTCTGCAGGCACAATTGCTTCACAAGAGTTTCTCAAAGTAGCAGATCTCCTGGGAAGACTTGATACCGCTCACAGTTGGTGTGGTTAGAAAAGTGGCAGTAAAACTTGTATAGAATCAGTGTTGGATGCGCTTACTTCATTTCAACGTTCAAAGGAAAAGGACCAGATCTTACCAGTTGGATGCAAAGTGTGTCAAATAACAAGGATATACTAATTTATCACAGTTATTTTTTTTAAACCTTTGCATAGACAAGGACATATCTGAAAAGGTCTATAATTGCAATTTTGATTAATTTTAGTGATAAGCATAGAACAATTAACAAGACATCGAAAGTCAGGGAAGTTTCTCAATCTTGAACATCAGTTGATCATACATGGGGCCTTGCTAGCTATGTGTGTAACATGAGGATTACATTGTGATTGTACAGTCCAAAGGCAATGCTAAAAACGTTCTTTTCAGTAGATGTGCATAGTAAATATATTCAATATTTTGACAACTAAAGTCAGGTATTTTCTTACTAATAACTATTTTATATTGACATTCAATATAAACTTTTGTTTTTTAACTTCAGATTTTACACTTCGGATTTTACACTTTCCTATACTAGTATATTTTGGCCTCACATCCACTTTGGAAGTAAATTCCACAGCACCATATTTTAGTTGTGCAAATACACCCAATTGCAGGCAAAATAAGGATATTTATTTGATAGGTGTTCAAGCTAACCTATTAAAGCAGCGCTGTGTGTGTGTTTAGCCAACAGTAGAAGACTTAATAACAACTTTTATTTAACTATGCATTAAGTGCTTTATATTCATTTCTTTTAATCTCAGGTTTAGCCTCAGATGAGCAAACAGGCTTAGAGAAGTGAAATAACTGGTCCAAGAAACTGGACACATTAACATAGCTCATAAGAGGCTTTTGGAGATTGCAAAACCTAAAGACAACACCTAAGAACCTAGGCAGGTCAAGTTGACATATTGTTTAGAACGGCCATTCTCTACTGCTTACCATCACACAGTTCAAAGGATAATTGAATCGCAGATGTGAATATGTAGATATAGCTAGATCCAAGGAGCAAACTGTGGGAGATCCAATCGCAATCAATTTATCAAACAGTGCAGTTCTCCTGATCATGAATGCAGTAGGAGATCTGTGAAATGACCTCATTTATGGGAAAGCAATGAACAAAAAGTACAGGTGATTCTCCATCTTTATGAGAAAAATTTCTTAAGTGAAATACAAACATGTCGTAGGCAGGATGGAGGCAATTCCTCTATTACAGCTATTTGTTCCTATTATATTTGAGTTCTATTGCCCAAGTTACCGTGACAGTTGTTTATTTCATCCCCTCCCCCTTTTCTGTTGTGGCATTATTTTCTGATTTAATCAATGTATAGGAACTAGCAACCAGCCCCTGCTACAGTGTAAGGGCCACACAGAAGAAGGCTGGAGCCAGAAACCATGGTCAGAACCGTCCTTTAAAGTCCAAGGCCGTCTCACAAAGATGGTCAAATCCCGCTGGTTATTCTTCTCGTCCCATGTATCAGTGCTTCCTCATTTTTCCATGCAAGGCCAGTAGACTCTGACCATTAAAAGTGGCTAAAGCAGGTTTTACGAGGTAATCAAGCAGCTCTGTTACAGGGGCCCCTTGCAAGCCCCGGAAGAGTAACCTTTCGGAGTTAAACCTTCCAGTTTCCCCATAGACAGGCTAAACAGCGCCACCTCCTCCCACTCCCACTCCCAGCCTTCCCTAACCACCAATGAACACAAGACCTGTGAAAAGGCCTGATTAGTCACTTTGCTGGATGGGAGTGCCAGGCCTTCTCTTTTTTGGCCACTTCAGTTATTTCCTACCTCCATTCGCCCTTTCAAACCATAGACTATTACTGGTCAGAGAGGCAGATTTGAGCCAGCCCCTGTCTTCATACTCGTCATGTCTTTATTAAAAAGTCCCTTTCCCTCTTGTAAAGCTGCTGTTATAAGGAAGTCTGTTATCCATGAGCAGAGGGCACACACTAGGTCAGATTATAGCACGTGCTTGGGAAAGGGAAAGATGAGTTCAATAGTTGATAGCAGGTGTTGACCTCAAATAGACCATAGTCCTTTGTGCTCTTCCTGCCCTCACTTTGACCCTTTTCCCTCCCCCTCTCCTGAAGAATGTCTCTGCTCTATAGTTGTCTGTTTATTTTTGTTTTGTTTTGTTGGTTTTTTTTTTTTTGGTTGTTGTTTTTCTTTGATCCCCTATATTCTTCCTTATTTAAGTGGAAGCATTTGGTATTTTTCTTTTTCCTTCTGACTTATTTCACTGAGCATAATTCCTTCAAGCTCCATCCATGTTGCTGTGAATGGCATGAGTTGATCTATTTTGATTGCTGAATAGTATAGAATGATCATACTTTTAATGGGTTGGAATGCAGAATATGTCAGGGAAAGTGAAAAGATTATACAATTGTAGTAATAGCCAAAAAGCTTATGAGTTACACTGAATATCATCCCCTAACTGGTGGGGAGCCACAGGATTGTTTTCCTTGTAGGATCAGCATTTGCTAGATAAGCATTTACCAGAAAAGTAGTGATGTGGAAGGCTCAGGGCAACTCATTGCCTAGAACTTTTCAAGACTCCAGGAAGGCCCAAGTAAAGTGTGTAAGACCACATGTGTCTGCTAAATTTCAAGAACCAAGTTCTTTGCTTTCTAGAGGGCTCTCTATTTGAGGATCTTCAGGCACCACACAATCTGAGGCTTCCTTTGACGTATGTCCAAGTCCATCTGCTTGTGACATAGCAAGCTATCCCTGACAAAGATATGAAGGATGGAGAAGAGAGGAAGAGGTTGGTAGAAGACTCTTGAGAAGGCCTAAGAGAAGTTAAATAGTGAACTAAGGCAATGGTGGAAACGATTAAGGAGAGGAACAGGCTATTAGGAGATAAAATAATTTTTTTCTGTGACAGATGAATATAAGGTTGAAGTTGGTGAATGCATTCTTGGAAGATTTGGATTTTTTAATGAATAACTTGTTATCAACAAAACAGAACATATATTTGGGAGCTGAAATGACACTAAATTGTCTTTGGTAGTGGAGAAGATCTCGAAAATACTGAAAAAAGGAGTAAACTGAGAACTCAGAATTGTCTGTTGAACTTGGTAACTACAAAGTCACTGGTACCTTAAGAGAAAACAAAAAATAGATTCATTGTGTGGTGTGGCTAGAACTCAGACAGCAGCAAGAAGCAGATTATCATCCTCCTTTTACCTGTCATAATTTTCATGATTGAAGGATAGAAGTGCAGTTTCTTTTGGGAAGTGGAGATTGAGCTATCTGATGAAAGGCAGGTCCTAGCAGAAGAGGAACTGAGAAGGTGGTGAGGCTGTGAGGAAGGGGACTCAGCCATCAGGGAGTCAACCGGAGTAGAGCGGAGCTTGGAAATTTTGGCACCAGACACCCAGTGTAGTGGAAGGAAACGGCAGCACAGAACCAAGGTTCGGGATGGTTCTGGGCAGACGGGTCAGGGAAGGAGAGAGTCTCTTGGAGCCCTCGGTGGCTTTTTATGCTTTATTTAGTAGAGGTGGCCAGGTACATGGCAGGCAGGGATGCCAGGGGGGCCAGGAGGCTGGCAGGCCTCCCAGCCCCCAGCACATCTCACCCTCTCTTTGCTACTTTGCTACTGCTGTTGCTGCTCATCCTGTCCTGTCGGTTCTGTCGGTCAGTCCTTGCAGTTCTGGTGTCCTCATGACGTTGCCCATTTATGCCCGTGTCCACTTGTGCATGCCCACCCTGGAATGCTCACAGCATCGCAGGTGTCCATCATCAGCGGTGGGAGGGTGGAAAGACCTGATTAACCTTTACCCTACACCCAGTTACTGGCTCAAAGGCGCTGCAAGGACTACAAGTCAGCCTGTGTTCATGCAGAATTCCAGTATTGCGTTAAAATGTTCCAGACCCTCCAGATAAAATGAAATGTCTCCAGAGTCCAGGGCATATTGGAGCCTGCAATTTTGGGGCAAGGTAGTTCAGCAATACAGCAGGCAAGATGAGGGGATCAGGGAATCAGGAAGCGCATAACCAGAAGGAAGAATTTATGGCTGGGGAAGGGAGGCGAGGCAGCTTCTCTGGCCTCAGGCTCTGGAATCTGCAATCAGCACTTCCTAAACTCAGAGGGGAGATTCAGGCCCATTGCCCTTTGTAGTTCTAACAATAGCACCACAGTCTTTTGTATTTATCATGTGATCATCCTGAAGTTTCAGAGAGAAAAAAACTGGAGATTTTTGCTATCAAGATCCCTAAGGGGAATCAAGAAAGACATAGTGTAGGTTTGGGGACAATTCACTGAAGTACTCCTAGCAGCAAAAACCAAAAGAAACACAGCTGGAATCATTTTATGAATTGCAGACAAATTGTAAGATTGAATTCAGTCAAGATAATTGGCTTTTAAGTATGTCCTTTTCTTTTTCTCCTATTTGATATTATTAACATGAAGTCTTTTCAAATGTCAATAATTTAAATGTAATTTAATTTCTTTAATGAAATTGTTTAATAATTTGAGAATATAAGAATAGCTTTCTAGCAGCGGCATCAACAGCAGGGTGGGTGGAGGCATGGGGAGCGCTCAGCCTTGGAGGGGAAGGAAGGTGCCTTCCAACTCTCTGGGGTGACTCTGGCTGATGCCAGTGGAGTCCCTTTGAAAGACCTTCTGTTTCAAGTTCTCCCAGCTGAATGCAAGAGGACTGCATGCCAAATGCCATTCAGGAAATGTAAAGTGTATTAAAATCAGCAGCGACCCAATAGTATTGGATACGGTTTCTCCATACACGAAATTCTAGGATTTAAGTAAAGCTGGAATCTGGAAAACAGATTGGACTATCACAGTTCCATGGTCTAGGTCTTAAAGGCCTCCATATTTACTTTTCTCCTGAACACGGAAATCATATTCAACTCTGCATTATATCTTCTTCTTCTTCCTTTTTTCTTTTTTTTTTTTCGGCATATCTCTGAATTTCTCTGTAAGGTAATCTACAGAGTAAAACTTTTGGAACCGCACACCAAGTAGGGACTTTGATGTCACTATATGAAGTCATCTTGTGATTGTAAAGGAGGTCATGCTTACATATATTGTTACATTTAATCTTTAATCGTGGAATGTTGCTAACAAGCGCTGAAGTTGATTTTTGATTTTATACGTAACTCCATGCTTTTATCAGTAAATCACATAAGAAATACATTCTATAAGGCCAAATTAGAATAAATAGGAATGTGGTTTAATAATTCATGTAATATCATTTAGTACATCTTATAACATTGTCTATAGTTACATCTTCTTAGAATTTGAAACTCCCTATTATAATGGGGAATAATGATAAAATCGGGGAATTCTGTGACATCATGAAGCTATTTCCTTCAATACCCCCAGCTATACTGACGACAGAAACAATGATACTAATCTTTAAGTGTGTACTCTGTTTCAGACATTGTATAAAATGCTTTACACACATTAGGTATTATCTCAATTATCTTGTACAAACACCTCAGAAATGCTTGTCCTTATCTCCCTTTTGGACATTGGGAGACAGACTGAGAAGTCAGGTGATACGTCCAGAGCTGTGGCTGGCCTCCCTCAGGGTTGGTGGCGCTAGTCACCTTGGGAGAGAATTGTCCTAGGAGTTCTTGCATCTCTCTGTCTGTGCAGAGTAGAATGGACAGCCTTGTTCTGAATTCGCTTTTGAAGGTATTATAATGACTAGCCTTAGCACAGCCTCTCCCTGTAAAACAAACTGCATGTTTGTTTATTATCCCGCGTAATAAAGATAACGCCTCTCTCTGCTGCAAAGGTTAAGCAGTCTGACTATTCGTTATAAAAGGGTCAGTTTCTCTCAGCTCAGGAGTCCTCCCATAACACAACCTACTGTGTATAGATGCCACCTGGCTCCTGTGGCATCACCTTTTGAGAACTGAAGCTTGAGTAATTGGTAGAAATGCTGGTGCTCTGGCAGCTGCTATTGCTGCCAGTGATAAAATCTTTTGTCTCTGACCCAGGATTCTCATGTCTTTTTCTATGAAACTGGGGTAGACTAAATCTACGACCTTTCATCATTCTTCACTGCCATTATATGGAGAGTTTATGATTCTCTTGGGCAAAGGGATGTTTGAAGCAGCCTAAACCAATCACCATCTTACTGAACTTTTAACTTTTAAAACTTACTGACTGGCCAAGACCAGTTTCCAGCTAACCTCAGTCTTTGATGAGAACTGTGCAAAGAAATTTTTTCTTTCCATCTTTACCTAGTAACCAAGGCCAGCATGAGTTAAAAGTCAATGAGCATTAAGGATTAGTGTCTATAACCACTCTTAGTTCTTGGTAAATACCTTGTGCAATCCTCTCCTTCTCTCCCTTTTTTGTCCTTCAAAAACTCCTTAAAGACTCCAGCAAGACATGGCTTGGGCTATTACCTGAAATTATGCTCCCCAACGCCAAACCTGAAAACCCAAATAAATCTATTATTTTATTTTAGCCTCCTAATGTTTTTCTTCATAGATAACCTTGTCTAGTACCCCAAAGATACATGCTTTTCTAAGAGAGAGCTAGATGCCTTCCAATGATGCAGACATCTTTGATTTTATGTGCAGCTAATAGTCCCCTTTCTTAGGAAACAAATACAAAGCTTAAGTGATAATCAGTTCTATTTGGGTGAGCTGGCAGTGTAGTGTTGCTTAAGAATATTTTGAGTCAGGGTCCTCCCCGTTGATGCAAGGGGTTAAGCACTGTTCTAAGAAGCATTCGCAGTCACTGCAGCATGAATTTGATCCCTGGCCAGGGAGGGGACCCACATGGTGTAGCAGACCTCTCCTGCCTCTCCTGCTGCTCCCCTCAGCAGTGTATTTTAGTCAGTCTGCCTGTTCTGCTCCTTGCTCTGTCTCTGGTGGATCCTCTTGTTAGGGGGGAAAGACCCTCCTGAATGAATTACACAAATAGGGTATGGACTTTGACCCCCATTCCAGACCTACAAGATCCAAGAACCACAAATCCCATAAGGTCATTATCAAAGAGCAGATCACTGGGACCGGAGAGTGGAGTTAAGCAGCCAGGCTGAGTATAAAAGCAGACATGTGGGCCTTGGGGGCCCTTTTTCCTGGGGAGCCAGCTCTCAGCATGCAGTTGGGTTCCAGCTCCGAGGAACTGGTAGGACATTTACAGATCTGTATCCCTCTCTTCCCCTTGTGTTATTCACTACGCTATTTCCCCTTCTCTTGTAAATAAAACAGTTTATCAACCTTTGTTGTGTGTTTCTGCAGTTGGGGCATTATAAGTGCCTTTCTAGCGCGTGGGTGAGGACCCAGTCAGGCAAACCCATTTCATATTAGGGTTGCCCTGTAACACTCACTGCCCCCAACCCCACACCTCTGGCCTATATCCTAGTTCTTGTATGAATAAATAAATAAATCTAAAAAAAAAAGAGTATCTTGAACCAGAACTTCCTATTTAAGTTTGCGAATTAGAAGAATTGTCTTGAATGACTCTTAAGGGATGTAGACTCATTTTGATGAAAATCATTTAATCTTGTTTTTCTGTTATTTTAGAACTTGATGGGCACCTATCAACAGCAGGACTTTGGAGTGTGAAGAAGTACTAGATTTCCGCAGATGAGCCATTCTGGAATAAAGAACATTTGCTTGAGAAGATCATAGAAGTTTATCCATGCTTTTAGTTTGTTCAGAAAAAATGGTCATTACCATATGGAAAGGATAAGAATTGTGTTTAAATAAAATGACTGTGAATACCATGCATTTTCAGATTTTGGAGTGGAAGAATTTGGGTCTTCAATAATTTTCTATAGACTTTTAGGAATGTAAACCTAAATTATGTGTAAGAGACATGCACTTGAATGGCTGAACCAAAGGTTTTATTCAAACTATTTAAAATAAATGTATTAAAATTAAAACAAACAGAATTTTCATGCATCCATTTAATCTCTCCCCAAATTTTCTGCTGAGAAGCTCAGTCACAGGGCTAGCTCAGGACACTGGATGAAAAAAAATAGCCAAATATATAGGCTCCCAGTCAGAGTCTGGTCAGTGAAGCCTTAGAGTACAGGTTTCAAATATGGGTGGATTTCCTTCCATTCAATTTTGCAATTGAATTAATGGTAATGGAAGCAGAGAACTAGTTGGTAACAGCTTTTGAATAATGGCAATATTGGCTTCAGCTGGGCCAATCTGGCTCCTTCACAGTACAGTTCCACAGACCACCATTTCTCCACTTCAGTAAGCGTCAGAAATGCCCTGGAGGGCTTGCAGTTCAGACACACCTAGTATGATTAGTTTGGGCTGGGCTGGGCCTGAAAATTTGCATTTCTAAATTCCCTAATGGTGCTCTTTCTCCTGGATTGAGACCTCTATAGGACTAAGCAGGGTCTGTGGCCTGAGAATGGAGCATATTATTTTATATTATTATTTTTTAATACACTGCTGAGTGGAGCAGGGGCAAGGCAGGAGAGGTCTGCTGCGCCATGTGGGTCACCTCCCTGGCCAGGGATCGAACTTACGCTGCAGTGGCTGTGGCTGCTTCATAGTGCTGCGCTTATTAAACAAGTAAATTAATGGAACTTATTAATTATTTTCTTATTTATTAATTATTTATTTTCTTATTTATTAATTATTTTCTTATTTATTTTATTTATTTATTTATTTTCTTATTTATTTTATTTATTTATTTCTTATTTCTTATTAATTATTTTCTTATTTTCTACATTTGCCTTAGGGACGACAAAAATCTTTGTTTCCCAGAAGAAACCATTTTCCATTTCATGCTGATTTTTGTTTTTCCTTGTATTTCTGTTTTATACAAGTCCACTTTATATGATACACTGAATTCAGTTGTCCTTTTTTCATTTTCCCGTATTTCTGGCATCATCTTTCTTCCTTAACATGTGAAGCAATAGCTATTAATTTTAGTTGATTTTTCTGGGCAAAGTAAACGCACATTATGGATTCTTCTAAACTGTAAATGGGTGACCATTAAAATTCTTTCTGGAATGGAAAGAAGTCGGTTTTCTTATGCTTATTGTCTCTCCCTTTCAAATTACTAAGTGTTGTTCACAGAAATTGCTTATCCTTTAAGGTCAAGACCCTTTCTAGGCTTGTAGTTTTAGTTAATGCTTTTTACATAACCATGGTCTTTTCCTTGGGCATTTTACATTTTTCTTATCGTATCATTTATTCATCTCAGTGAAATGCTATTTGTCATATTCGGAGTCTGTCACACTCAGTTCAGTGTATTATTAACGTAAACATTGACCACTGCTGGAAAGCCTGAGAGCCCCAACAGGGTATAGTCCTTCGGCTGACTGGCAGGTATGCAGTAGCTGCGTGGGGCTTTGGATTAAGACGCGTTTTGACCACGTCTGAGCTCGATGGGGAAGAACGCTGTACTTACATCTGCACCCGGCACCAAGGGGGCGCACAGCGGCATGTGAGTCCCATCCCGGTGGGCGCTGGCCCATAATTCCAGTATCATCTGGAAGTAGATGAAGCAACTGCATATGAAAATGTCAAAATTATTGAAGCACAGATAGAGAAATAAGAGGTATCTATATTTTTTTGACTTCCATTTTCCTGTATTATAAAATAAGAAAATCATTTCTATTTGGTAGATGACATAGTTAAGGGAGAAAATAGCTTCAAAAACAAAGATATTGCAACGAAAAAAGAACATTGGAGAAACTGAATGGAAGGCAGTGCGATGAGGAGGCTAGAGGCAGCTGATGTGCAAGCCCACCTTTTTATTTACTAATCCTAGTTCTTAATCTCACTGAGTTTTAATTTCCTAACTAGTAAATTGGTAATAAAACGTCTACTTTGAGGAGTTTTGACAATAAAATACACGTAAAGAGCATGGTTCCTATAGGTATTCAATAAAGGAGACCATTATGAATGCATGGCTGGTCTTTGGAATGGGAAAACTGGTTGTGAAAAATACTTGATAATGAATGAGAGGATAAATATACTCTGAGTGATAAGTGAATTAGGGCTAAAGAATAAAAATTATACAAGGGAGAATCACACTGAATACAAGCAAGGCTTTCTGAGAAGCACTGCAGGCAGGCAATGGGATGGGCTTCAGTGTGAGACAGCATCACCTAACTCAGAAAATACTGCAAGCCTGCATGGTTTTGGTCGTCTGTGTACACTGATTTCCGCTGAAGATGGGCGTTTGGAAGCTATGGTGTTATAGAGCCCTCCAATTCAACGATGCAGGGAGTTCATGCCTGTGACTGTTGGAAAATCTCCCTCTTGGTTCCTGCTTTACACGACCCCCAGCGATGACACTGGGACCCCAATGGCTTTAGATTTCCATAGGACTCATGGGATTTGAGAGTTTGCCATACAGAAAATTCATCAAACTCAGTGTTTTAAAACCAAGCGATGAAACAAAACACTAATAGATAACCGTTTCTTTTCTTTGTTTTAAACAGAGCGTTGGTGTTTCCTTTACCCCAGGACTCAAGTGGCGACCAGCCCCACTGAGACAGTCCTAAGGGAGACCCCACCAGCAGGAGGACCTTCTGAAACAGCACACGAAGACCTGGCAATCGAGCCAGGCAGCTCCAGGAAGAAGCGCTTTTCTGTGGCGGGAGGTTTCTGGTACAGTGATCAGCAGTGAAATGATTAACAGTGTTGGCATTTAAGTGATCATAATTAGGTTTCAAAGTTAACAGCCCATTGAGATAAATAGTGGAAGTTCACACCTCTCTCAGCGCTATTGTTTATCAGACTGTCAAGATGCAGATTCAGGAAGACAACATTAATGTGGCTTTGGACACTAATTGCCCAAAGCCAAGTCACATCCACCTGGGAGGGTCCTTTGGGTATTTGTTCAACTAAAATGTCAGGGAATACACAGCGTGGGGATTCTGCATTGCCTAACAGCATATCCCATCACACTGGTATTTTAATGCCTACAAGATAAATGCTATGGGGATTTGTTGTAATGTTCAGAATCTCCTGGCTAAAGAATGTAACTGCCTCAGTTTCTCCTCCCAAATGGCAATGAAACTGCTCACTTGGACAAAATGGTTTCTGAGAGGAATAAAAAGTAAATCATTTAAACGGCAACAACAAAAAACTCTTTGCTCATATGAATTAGATTTCATAACCCATGTTATTGTCCTAAAGGAGTTCTATGCACATTTTGTCAATAAAAGAACATTGAGAACATAATTAATTTTCATAGAATCCTGAATTATTTGTTCACAATTAAGTTTACATGCATGATTGCATGCTGCCTGATGCTCAATAAGGGTGGAGATTGTACAGTTTCAGTTTGCAAAGTATTGATTTTCTTTTTCAAAAGGCATTCAATAATTAAAGACAGCAAAAATAGGGAAAAGGCACCCCTAAGCCTTAGGAAAGAATATGCAGCTACATTATAGTTGTCGTCTTTTCGTGACACACATTTCTTAAAAGAATGAAGTCACCGGGTATTTTGTTAATATCAACATGAAATAGTTATTGAATATCTTTAAAACAATGACACCTTAAAAATAAACTTGAGGAAAGCTGAACTTTAGAACTTCCCATTTCTTACCAGGTCACCTTGAACAGTTCTCCTTTTATTTGTTTTTTTTCCTATTCTTCTCTTTGACAGGTTAGAGAATGAATCACCACTTTCTCTGTAAGGAGTCAAAAAAGTCAGAAGAAAAGGAGAGGAGAGGAAAGAGGCCCAGGAACAAGGATGGGGGGAGAAATGAAAAGCAAGTAAGCTGGGGAATAAGGAGGCATCACCAGATACTTTGGGTGCTGGGACCATTGTTTACTTACATCTCCATTAGAAATCGATATTTAGTTTCTACTTCTTCGGAGAAGCTCTGTCTTCAGAACGTTTTCATGAAAATGATTCTATCAAAAAGAAATGGCTCTGATTCTTCCCAAAGAGCAGGAGGGGTTTAATTTCTTACTGTGGAGTTTTCCAACTGATGCCTGAGGTGCTGACGTGACTCTGTAGATGCTCTTTCCGTAGATACCTGAACCAGAGTGGCTTGAGGGTTGGCCCAGTCAGTTCAGTTCATTATCAGGGGAAGAATCATGTTTTATTATTATTAGTATTTAAGCATTTATTTATTTATGCATATAAGAACTGGAGTGTAGGCCAGAGGTGCTGAGGGTGAAAGGATTCACCAGAGACAGAGTGGGGAGCAGAACAGGCAGATCGACTGAAATATGCTGCTGAGGGGAGCAGTAGGTGAGGCAGGAGAGGTCTGCGGTGCCATGTGGGTCCCCTCCCTGGCCAGGGATCAAACTCGAGCTGCAGTGGCTATGGAAGCCCCACTGCTCGATGATGCTCAACCCCTGACACCACCAGGGAGGTCCCTGTGTTTTATTATTATGTAAATGGACTAGACTATGCTGGGGCAAGCAGAATATATGGCAGATACTTTACATTCATCTTCGTTTTTGTTAGAAGACAAAAGCCTCTGGGGCAATTGCACTAATAATTTTCATATCACACATTTAAAAATAATTCATATTTTTCAAAATGCTCCCATAGGACTTCTGAGTCCTGCTGAACCCTATGATCTTCTCGTAATTTGAATGCACGTCGGTGTATTCGGATAGAAAGTATGAGTATGTGAGGTTAGAAGAACATGGAATAACTCAGGCTCTTTTCCCTTCGGGAGGTCTTCCAGAGATTCACCAAGCTCAGCAAACTCAGCAGAGAGCCTTTAACCTTGGTAGCATCCTGCATACATGGAAAAATGCATCAGTTGTGAAGCTATGAGCACACAATTCTCCCTGTGCCGGCTTTGTTCTTGTACAGTCTAGGAGAAGAAAGAGGGAGAAAGTATGTGTGTGTCTTGCTGCCTCTGCCACCATTTGTGTACTTGGCCTCCTGTTGTGGCAATAAAGACTTGTTCCTGCTCCCCACATGTGGGCTTCATGATTTGCTTTCTCATCTGCCGCCACCGAAAACTGAGCAAGCCTACAGTTGAAGCCCTACAGTATATCCAGGATATAAGCCACAACGGAATGGTCAGTTTTCTGTGTCAACTTGCTAGGCTATCGCCAGTTATTCAAACACTAATCTGGAGTGGCTGTGACGGTATTTTGCACATGTCCAAAATCTATAGTTAGTTTACTTTAACTAAGGATCTATTTTTTGGAAAGATTTATTTATTTATCATACAAGAACTGGGGTACAGGCTAGATGTGTGTGTGTGGGGATGTGAGAGGATTCACCAGAGACAGAGTGGGGAGAGGAACAGGCAGATGGACCCAAGTACACTGCTGAGGGGAGCAGCAGGCGAGGCAGGAGTGGTCTGCTGTGCCTTGTGGGTCCCCTCCCTGGTCGGGGATCGAACTCATGCTGCAGTGGTTGCGGACGGTGCTTAATCCCTTGCGCCACCAGGGAGGCCCCCTCAGCTACGGATGATTCTTCCATGCAGTCTGGATGGGCCTGGTCCCATCAGTGGAAAGGCTTTGCAGAACGGCAGGGACGGCAGTGTCAGCCCCTGCCTGAGGGTTCCAGCCTGCCCTTCCTAACGGCCTCCCCCAGAGAATCAAGTCAGCTCCCCTGCTCCGCCTCCACCAGTGTGTAAGCTCATTCCGTTCAACAAATGTTATAAAACCTAAGACATAGGTTTATTAAGAAATAATTCACAACCAAATAGTTGACTCATTTGGAATGTGCGTTCCATTGTTTTTGATCACTGTATCATTAATTTTTAAAATTGCGATAAAACACGTAACAAACACTGTCTTTGCTGTCTTGGTCCCGTTTAATTTGTGTTTAATGAGTTGGGTATGCTGAGAAGGGGCAACACAGAAAGCGAGGAGAGCCTCATTCAGGAGCGCCTCATGGGGTACAGTCAGCTTTGCCGGTGCATAGAAGCTCTTGGTCAGACAGACCTAGTCTCAGATTCTGGTTTTGATACTTTTTGTGTAACTCTGACAACTGTTCTAGCCATTTCTTTATCTGTAAAAAACAAAAAACCACTGATTTTCTAGGGCTGCCATAACAAAATATGATAGAAATTTATTTCTTATGGTTCTGGGAGACTGGAAGTCTAAGATCTAAGAGCAGGGGACTGGCAATTTCTAGTTCTTCTAAGGGTCTTCCCCTTTGCTTGCATACGATCACCTTCTTGCTGTGTCCTCACACGGTCTTCCCGCTGTTTCTGGCTGCCTGTGGTCTCGTCACTGCCCTGCTTTAACCTAGTTACTCCCTATAGTTATCGGTCCCATCGCTGAATAGAGCCCTATTCTGAGGTACTCTGATATAGGGGTTCAGTATACAAATTTTGGGGAACACAATTCAACTCATAACAAAGAGGATAATATTAAAACTCATTGCATAGGATTTTGGAAAAAAGAATGGAAAATACATATAACACATTTTGTAAAATACCTGTGTCTCACTAACTATTAAACAATGTAGATGAAAAAGAAAACTTATAAAGGAGGTAGAGAGGAAAACCCTAAGTTCACTTTCTTCTGGGACTTCTTTCCTCACCAGCCCCCCTGGAAGGGCGGCACAGGAGCAGGTTTTCCATGATTCGGGCAGACGGGTGAAGGAAGGGGAGTCTTGGAGCCTTCGGTGGCTTGTCATGCTTTTATTAGTAGAGGTGGCCAGGTACATGGCAGGCAGGGGTGCGGGGGGGGGGGGCGGGAGGCTGGCAGGACTCCCAGCCCCCAGCGCATCTCACCCTCTCAGCTGCTTTCTACTGCTGCTGCTGCTCGTTCGCTCTCACTCATGTTGGTCAGTACTCTTGCTGCTTGTTCGTCCTGTTGGTCAGTACTGTCGGTCCTGGCGTCCTCATGACACCGCCCATTGAAGCCCGTGTCCAACTCACGTGCGCCCACTTGCGCACGCCCACCCTGGAATGCTCGCGGCACCGCAGGTGTCCATCATGACAGTGGTGGGAGGGTGGAAAGACCTGATTTCTCTAACCCTACAGTGGGTCTCCTCTTGACACTGCTTGGTCGTTCTATTTCTATGGTATCTCTTCTCGCATGGTTGCCTTCCACCTGATGAGAACTGTTAGCATCAGAGGCCACATCTGTCTTCTCTAGATGACCCGCGTAAGTGGCACAAACATTCATTGAATGAACGACTGTCAACATTCTTCTGAGACAATATGGTGACTCATTCTCCTCCTTCAAAGCTTTACAGAAAAGGTGCACATAAAAAAAGAGAATTTAAGAATTCCAAAGGTAAGAAAAGCAAGGACATAGAAATTGCTAGTTTCATGGGTAGCTTAAAATTGTTCTTCTCCAAAAGGAACCCTGGTACACTGCTGGTGGGAATGCAAGCTAATCCAACCATTATGGAAGGCCGTATGGAGGTTCCTCAGTCTACTAGAAATGGAACTAC
>JAGFMF010011464.1:9194175-9216697 GCA_019455555.1 Galemys pyrenaicus | reverse complement strand
TGAGGTGATGGTGCACGGGTGAAATGGTGGTGGGTACCCCCTGGGGACTACAAATGATGTCAAATATAACTAATAAAAAAAAAATTAAAAAAAAAATAACAATAAAGACACAAAAACCAAAAATGAGGAGACCAGGACAAATTGGGGATACTTGGTGGGGAGGGGAAGGGTTGAGTGCAGACGGGAGCATGGGAGATTTACATGATGGTGCACTGGTGATATGGTGATGGGGAATGCATGGGGATTACATTTGATGTCAAATATATAAATAAAGGAAAGAATTTAAATAAATAAATAAAATATTAAAAAAAAATTGCTCTTCTCCAATTAAGTTGCTGTTTCAGTTTCCCCCTATGAAGGAAGGAAAAGCTGGTAGGTTTGCGTGGCACGTGCTTCACGCACGGGTGTGTTTTCTCTGTATCTCTCTAGCTTTCTCCTTCCTTCTCCCCACCACCCTAAAGCCAATGCTGAATTTTAATTTTGTGATTTTATATCTTAATTTTAGCTATAGTGCTTTCACATATATGAATATCTAAATCCCTCCTCCCTCCAAAAGTAACATCAAAGTTAAAACAAGCTTTATGTAAATTTGCCTTCTTAACTTCATGCACCTGAGTTAAATGAGGCTCGTAAGAACGGCTGCAATTCAGTTAATGGTTTCCTCCTGACACAGAATTTTAATTTGGAACTGTATTTCTGAAAAGGTGGTACAGGTTAGGAGGCTGACAATTTAGGAGGCCATTGAAATGGATACTTTCTCTGTAAGGAGAGTAGGGCTTTCCTCTGTGGTGTTGATTGGGCCAAAGTTCACCAGGGTCAGGGGGGCACAAGTGTCCTTGACACTGAAGTGCTCTGGTAGGAAATGTGATGTGTTTTGAGCCCCAGTTGTTGTTTCTTAATGCTGTTAGCGACAGAATGCTAATTAGTCAAATTAACTAAGTGGCTGAGTCATGCTGTAACCCATCTCCAAAAAAGAAGTGCCCATTTTGAGAAGCTAAATGAGGCCATAAAGGCAGCCAACCATGCCACTCTTGGAAGATGAGAGAGTACCAGTTAGGCTGTTAACCTAGCAAGTGAATTAAGTTTCTTTTTTGTGTTGACTGCATCCATCTCTTTATCATCTGTCTATCTATTTGTCTGTCTCGCTATCTGTCTCTGTCTCTCTCTTTCAATAAGTCACCTATAAGGGGGCAGTTTCATAGCTAGGGCTACTCTAATAAGCACTTAAATAAACCCTACAGTAAAACATAGGTTTCCAAGATCTTTAATCAGATCAATTTCTTCTTTAAGGAAAATCCATGAACAACTTTTGTTTGAAAAAGAACTTCTAGAATTTAATAATCAAACAATTATCCTGAAAACTGTGTTTTTTGCATCATAGTAGAGGGGTCAGGATGGTGGAGGCAGGTTCTGAGGCAGGGCTAAGACATGGGAATTTCAAGGTTCAGCCAGATTCTCTTGGGAAGGCTATCCTAGCTCGGGCTTCCTAGGCTTATTTCAGAAGGATGTAACTTCCAAACTATTTACTTATTTTACAGTCTCTCTGCACCCCAACCCTTCTCTCAGTTGGTTGAGTAGTTTACCTCAATATAAGGTCTTTAGCTAGAATTCCTTTGGAGGTGCTGGTCCATAACCTGAAATAAAAATTGTTCTCCACATTTGAGACTGTTTTTTGATTTCTCCTATTCCTAGCACATAGGTCTGTTCACAGGATCCCCAGCAGTTATGTATACCGATAGACTGGGACAACATTGTAGCGGCAGGAAAGGTGGCACAGGGAAGTTTGGGATGGTTCTAGCAGATGGGGGGGGAGGGGATTAGGAAGGCGTCTTGGAGCCCTGGGTGGCTTTTATGCTTTTCATTGTCAGAGGTGGCCAGGTACATGGCAGGCAGGGGTGCAGGGAGCAGGCCTCCCAGCCCCTGGCACATCTCACCCTCTCGGCTGCTTTGCTACTGCCACTGCTGCTGCTTGTTGGTCTTGCTGCTGCGTTGGTCCTGGCGTCCTCATGACGCCGCCCATGTAAGCCCGAGTCCAAATCAGGTGCGCCCAGTTGCGCGTGCCCACCTAGGCACGCGCAACACCGCAGGTGTCCATTATTATACCAGTAGCGGGAGAGCGGAAAATCCTCATTAACTTTTCGCAGACCCTACACATATATAGAACTTGTAAAGGTCTAGCTTTGCTAGGAAGATGAAGGTATAGGTGCTGGCAATTTCCCTGGACAAGCACTACTGAGAAACAAATGGCTGTTGCCTCACATGATCTAGGTTAAGGGTGTTATTGAACCCCCTAAGGTAAGGATCTGCTTGGTGACAGAAAGACAAAAATTCAGAAACCTGGTTCAGTTTAATAGGTCAGGGATTTTATTGGATGAAAAAAAAAAATGGGCAAGGGAGAACACATGTTCCAAAGTTGCATTTCTCTGACCCTTGAAGGGGGGGACCCTTCCATGCTATTTATTTTGGAAGACTGTGTACCATAATCCAGGCAGGGTCTCTGTGGCCACGTGTCGGAGATCTTCTTGCTCTGATACAACTGAGGACTGAACTAAACAAATCTGGCCTACTATGCTATATACTTTAGAGTATGTACATTTGTAGTCCACTGTAGAGTTAACTGGGGTGGACACTACATGGTTAACATTCTGAGTAAGGGGATGCTGGTCTCAGATTTTAGAAAGACATTTTAATTGCCAGCAACAGATTAAACATGCTGATGCAGGGAGCATCGAAGAAGGGAGACCAGTGGGGAGGAAGTTGACGTCACTCTGGTCAGGGGTCTCTGACATGGTGCCTGCAGCACAGGCGCCCCCTGGGAAATTGTTAGCAATGCAAACTCATAGACCCTGCCTGAATAGCAGATCCAAATGTCTGGGGATGAGGTCCAAGGTACTTTTCATATGTTCTCCAGTAGATTCTTATGCACATTCAAATCTGGGGCAACTGTCATAAGAGAGACCCATACGGAACTGCTGCATTTTTCTTTGGCCACATGTAGGTGGACCTGTATCCCTTTCTGCCTTCCTGTCCCGGAGACGTGCCCTCTGTGGGGTTGCCTTTCCATCCTGATGCAACGATCCTAATGCCTTTCAGCCATCGGGGTTCCACTTGGAAAACCACAACTTCCAGGGAATAAATCAGACCACTTGGGAATAGTGGAGTCTCTTGACTTGAAAGGAGTGTTCATCAGCTTCGATTCATCAGAGGATCTGTTCTGCATAGTGCTAATAATCACTCTGATGACAACCAGCATTTGTGTAAGGGGGAATGGATGATGGCAGGACATGGAGGTCTTCAGTGCTGAGCAGCAATAACTCTTCTCTGTCTTTGCGGGCTCGTATAATACTAATCATTCCCTCCCTCCCTCCCTCCCTTCTTTTCAAAAAAAAAAGCAGGCATCAAAGTCATGGAGGTGAGTTTAGGGCCACCACAAAAACTTCTAGGAAAGCATCAAATCGTGCTGCCTGCCAATGTTCCCCAGACATTGGTCACTCTGAAATTCAATGACTTTCTTTTGTTCTTTTATCTTAGTTACTTAAAATAGGAATTTCCTCTAAGTGGGTTGTGATTTAAGAGTAACCTTCAGTAAACTGAACACAACCCCAGCTATGTTTATCTCTACCTTAAAAGACACCCATGCCATTACAAACAATGAAAACATAAATGCGTACAAATCACACATTTCTCCAAGCCTTCACAGATTGGGTGACACATCCTGCTGCCTGTATTTCTGCTCTAAAACTAAAGGAAAAAAACTGGAGTGGTTCATGAAAGCGCTTCAAATGGTCAGCCAATCATCTGAAATTTTATGCAGAATTGTAAGTATTTTCTGGAGAGATGTGTACATTTTTAGAAATGATTCTAATGCTCAAAGGGAATTCAGTCATCACATCTAAAAGAAAGAAGTATCTGCACATATGATTTTGCATAGAGTGAGGGTGAAGACTGAGTGAAAGAAATGAAGTTATTTAATGAGCAGCTACTATAAATTTGCTACTGTCCTTGAAGACCTGGCTTCTCTTCTCTCAGTTGCTTTTCACAAGTCTTGCTGAAGTAGGCACTGCTATTTATTTCTATTTTAGGGAAAGTAGATGATTTGTTCAGTTTTACTCAATAGGAACGTGATAGATTTGGGATTTGAGGGGTGAGTGGAACGAACACTTGAAATTAAAGGGTTTCAAGAGGGAGACTGGAGACTTCGGAGAGACACAGCTCTCTGGCCTCGCAGGATGAGGAAGTGCTTCCCTCTCCAAGGCTACCCCCTCCACGCATACTGCTAACGCTTCCTCTCCTTCCTCATCTGAGATCATCGCCATCATGGTTCCCTTCTGTTTTACACCTTCAGTTTCTCCCACTGCACCCATGATTTGAAGCAGAAGTCACTTGCAACAGGAGAGTCAATTTGGACACTGAACATGTAACTCAAATCAAACTAAAACCTTTCCAGGCCATTCTCCCCACTCTGTTACATTCTCTCCTCCCACATTAAGAAGTATTCTCTAGCCTTCCCTATGCCATATTTATCACTCCCTACTATAATAACAGTTCCTTTAACTGGACACACCTTTTTTCTCTTACGCTGCCTCTCTCAACTCCCCCTCCCCTAACCCTATTCTTCTAACTCTGGTGTAGAAATGCATCTGATTAAACCACATATTATTTAGTAAGGTATAAGATTCTCCCTCAGATGCTACGAGGCTCTGGAGTAGTATGTTATTTTGTCTCCCTGCGCCTGACATGGTGCTGCAACAAAGCATGGTAACACATGTATGGTGAAGGACTGCCTGGATTCCATTGTCCAACATCATAAGTCAAACTCTGCATTTTATAGGATGAACAAATATTCTGGGTGCCCAAGACTAAGGGGTTTCATAGGATGGGGAACTTTCAGTGATAAAACTGGACCCATCTGATTGCCCTCTTCCCGAACATATTCCACACCCAAGCTTTCCCAGGCTCCACCTGCACTACTTCCTCCAAATACCTGATGTTTCAAAAAAGAAAGGAAGTTGGTGATAGTGAAAGAGCGCTTAGCTTGGAACAACCTCGCCACCAGGTTTAATGATGGCAGCTCACAGATTCAATTCGGCCTCAAATACCAACATTTTCAGTCAGGAGACACCAAAGGAGTCATACAACCTGTTGTACAAGCTTGGAGAAGTCCTAACTCTGGACTGGTTGCCTGAAGTTGCCTCCAGCAGCTCCTGGCATGGAGGGTTCCCTAGAAGAAATGAGACAGGCATTTCGCAGCAGCTTCAACTCACATCCCAGCCAGATTCAGACAGGGCGAATCCTCCCAGTCAGCCTCTGGATGCAGGACAATTCTGAGTCCAGCTCTAGGCCACGGGACTCCCAGATTCCCGCCCCCTGCCGGGCATGAGTGGGAACGCCGGGCAGAACTTGGTCAGGGTGCACATCTGGATCCCCGCTCATTGCACTAGCGAAAGTCGCCTCTCACATCCATTGCTCTAACAAAGAAAGTCTCTGCAGCTGGCCAGCCATAAAGGTAGCTGAGATGTGGACAGAGTTTCATGCGGAGGGTGAAGCTTCCATCAGATTCTTTCAAATTCTAGCCACCCCAGGAATGAGTATTTTCAATCAGGCCACTGACCTCCCTCTCTCCGGGGAGGTGAAAACTACCTAGCAAACGCTAAGGGAGTATTTTTAAATGAATCATAGGTAGCATGCCTGGGAAAGATAATTAAATTTTAGGCAGCTCTTTCTGCCTGCTTGTGTCTGTGTAATTGTCCTTTACTCTTCTCTCCCTTTTTAATAAACCTGTTCTCTTGAATGTATATATATATATAATAACACAAATTTCACAATATATGAAAGTGCTGTATTTTTAGGCCAAAATTTTCTGGTTGGAGGTTGGAAATTTCCTACAATTCACTGAAAACTTTTAATTCCCGAGTATCTCTGAACACATTGTGCTATCCCTTTATTTTTTCATTCCACCTTTTCCCCGATAACCTTTAGTGCCGGGCCCACATCTCTCTACAGGCCTGTCTTTTTTCCTGATGAAATTATTTCATCCTACTTCTTTTCCAGCTATCTGCTGTTGTCCTAGCTCAGAGATCCCCTTTTACTGGGAACAACAAAGGACTCCGCAAACAGACCTAGTGTCTTGCTAAGACATATTAAACGTCTATGCTGTTTTCTAAGCACTACATTGTAAACCTCCTGTTCATTTTTTCCCCCATGGTTTCCAGAGCTCCTTGAGAACTGGGGCTGGACCCTCCAGATTGCCAGGTGTAGCGGCAGGAAGGGGTGCGGCACTGGAGCAAGGTTCGGGATGGTTCTGGGCAGACGGCTCAAGGAAGGAGAGTCTTGGAGCCCTCGGTGACTTTTCATGCTTTATTTAGTAGAGGTGGCCAGGTGCATGGCAGGCATGGGTGCTAGGGGGCTGGGGGCCTGGGGGGCTGGGAGGCTGGCAGGCCTCCCAGCCCCCAGCGCATCTCACCCTCTCGGCTGCTTTGCTACTGCTGCTGCTCCTTCGTCCTGTCGGTTGGTCCTCACAATTCTGGCGTCCTGATGACGCCGCCCATTTAAGCCTGTGTCCCAACTCAGGTGCGCCCACTTGCGCATGCCCACCCTGGAATGCTCGCAGCACTGCAGGTGTCCATCATCACAGTGGTGGGAGGGTGGAAAGACCTGATTATTCTCTGACCCTACACCAGGACAGAGCAGAAGGCATCAAACAGTGCCCCATGCATCTCGTACCCTCAAGAACTTTTCTTGAATGACATTACGTGAGAAAAACGTCCCCCCTGGACAAACAAGGCATGCTACAACTAGGTGCTACATGTTGAGATATGGTCTGTAAGTGCCCATAAGCAATTAGGGATTAAAAAAAAAATGATGGTGAGGCTGATAGAAAGCTAATTAAAGATCCTTTACAGGTGGGGCTATGAACTCTGGTCCTGAGTTTCTCAGTCCTAGGAGACAAGGAGGGGACCACCAGGCTACATGCACTAGCTCACTGGGCTGGGTCTGGGCCTGTCTGTGTGGGGCAGGGGGACTCTGATTAACCTCAGAGAGCCCTCCGGGCATCCCCAGATCTGTGCAAGGGCAGCAGAGAGCTGGGGAAGGAATAACAAAGCAGTTACACCAGTTAAAATAGAAATGATATCATCTGGGATCACTCAACCAATTAGCATACAATTTAGTGTAATAAGAAATCAGGGAGAGGGAGAAAGAGATTGAGAACAAGAGCACATGGGCCTACCAAGAATGAGAGAGGAAGCAAAAGAGCGAAACTGCTGGATTTCAACTTTGGGTAGATCGCTCCCATTTGCCAGCAAGAATTGCACCCAAGAAGGAAGGGACCGGTGTTCCTGCTATTTTGCAGTCCAGCATATTATCGATTGCAGATTGTGACATCTTACTTAGACCTGTGCCACTTTGATTTTAGGAAGAGTGTACATTATTTACATGAAAACAAATATGAGCATTAGGAGGCATTTTTCCCCTGCGTGCAATTCCTGCTAAAGAATTTACATTCTTCTAATTTGCTGCTTTACCGCACCACTTAGTATCCGCCTGAGATGAGCACAGTGTCCTCTGCTAGGAAGGTGCTGAGCGAATTTACCCTTTTTGCACCGAATCACTTGCTCTCCTCCTTGAAGCTACCGAAGTCTTACTCACTGGAAATTCCCCTTTCTAAGCATCTGTTTTGATCTGGAAGTCGACGGACCCCCAAATCACAATGCAGGCTTCGAAAGATGTTTGCTTGTAACGCTTCACTCTGCGTGCACTGATGAAGTATTTCTACTCCATTGAAAATGGCCTTTTTCACAACAAATGCAGAGGCATGTGTTTTACTTACAATACAATTGATGAATTCTTCTTCAGAATGGGGATTCGGATGTATTTTAGCAACACACAAACATGAATGCCATCTGGTGAGCTACTTCCTGCAGAGTTAAGATAAACATCATGAATAGCATTAATGTAAAGCACATGTATTAGTGGTACCCACCGACCAGCTCAATAGACTTAGTCTGAAACGGAACCAGAAAAGTGTCTTAGGAAACCAAACATTGAACTTCTGTGCTGGTGTGTTTTTCCTCTAGCGAAGGGGAGGTAAATTTAGAATCTGGTTTTAACCGCACAGGAATACTAATACCCATGCTCTTGCTTTTTTTGCAGTTAGAATTTTGGGTCTAGGGATGCTCCAAGAGGCCAACTCTGAAGGTGGCTTTTGATGTCATTGTGCAATTCTGGGCCTTGCAAATGCTGTTAAAATGGAAAGAAATACAGAAAACCATGGAAGGTGTTTGCGGCATGCTTGAAGCACTTGCAGCTGTGCTCATTGTCCTTCCCCTGGAAGAAGGCGTCATGGGCCATGAAGACCTCTGGTGCTGACTGGGGACGAGCGGCAGAGGCAGACCGCTCTTCGTGAGGGCAGTGAGGGGGCATGGAGTCGTGCTGATGGAGACTCATCTCCGCAGGCATGCAGCATGATGAATGCCGTTCTCAAATATTAGTAGGGAGTAAACGTCTTTGCTGTATCATTTGTGCTCAATGTTTTGCTGCTGTAAGGTAGCTCGGATGATTAGAATCGATGGGGGCTGTACACAGGACTGTAATTCAGACTTTTAAACGTTTGAAGTCTTTTCCAAAGGGTTTGTTCTTTCACTGCGTCTGTCTCTGCTGCTGCTTCCATCCCCCACAGATGTAAGGAGATGGGAATAGGCTGCTCTTCGCTCTCCGCTGTCTCTCCCTGCCTGCCTTCTTATTTATTGAGTCTCTACTATGTACCAGATGTCGTACTAGCTGCTTTCCACTGTTCCCATATCAGCAAAGCTACTGGTTTGAATTCCACCTCTTCTATTTTTGTGCCACTGTTGCCCATAGGGAGAAGGACCTGCCACCCTTTTTCTGCTTTTGTCACCTGCTCCCAATTTCCTTTCTCCACACCAAGGTCTTCCAAAGTTTTGGTGACATTAAAATTCATGTTAGATTGGAAGGGAGAGATGCTGGAGCGAGTGGATAGAACAGGTAAAGTGGCTCAATTGTAGGACTATGGATATGACTTAAATTTTAGGTGGATACCATGATGTAGGGTATATAGCTGTTGACTGATAATGATTTATACCTAAAATTTACATGTTGTAAACAAATTTACATCAATAAATTTTTTTTTTAAAATCCATGTTAACGGGGCCTCTCTGGTGGTGCAGCGGTTTGAGCCACGCACTGTGAAGCAGCCAGGCACAGCAGCGCCAGTTCGATCCCCAGCCAGGGAGGGGACCAAGGTGGCGCAGCAGACCTCTCCTGCCTCGCCTGCTGCGCCCCTCAGATAAATCTTCCTGTTCTGCTCCCCACTCTGTCTCTGGTGACTCCTCTCACCTCCTGCGACTCTGGCTTGTACCCCAGCTCTTGTACGCATGACTAAATACATCTTTTATTTAAAAAATCCGTGTTAACGTAGGAAAAGATGTCCCTATTTTACTATAACCTAGTGTCAGATAGTAATTAGTGTCCCTAGCTCAAAACCAGTCCTTTTATAACACATTCTGACTGATGCAGGCTGGGAATGCTGCAAACCACATATCTGCCAGTACGGGGAGCTACACAGAGAAACTGTAAAGCTAAAAAGGAAGCGGACACGTGGGGCTCTCCACCTGCTTGCAAAACCTTGGTAGCTTTGCTCCTCCTCACAGTAGTATCGGAATCCAGCTGGTAGCTTTTCCTTACAGAGCAGGTTGGTCACATTGCACTTCAGTCCAGAGAAAGTGACCCCAGTTGCAAATGCCCCTCCCTTGACTTCTGGGTTCCACTCCCCTGTCTAAGTTTCTAAGTTTTAACAATTCCAGCCTCTTCCTTTTGTTCACTCAGGCATGACACTAGAGTTAATGATTCCTCTCCTACTTAATGATTTTTTTATATTAAATTCTTTTTAGAGTTGTTACCCATTAAAACCTGTTATTTATTTTAGAATCAAACAGTTATAGGGTGTCCCTTTAATGATGATTTTCCTAGATTATCTTAAAGCTAAAGGGATAATTTTAATTTTTCAAGAAAATTTATTATATAAAAGCTTTCTTTTGTCCAATTTATAAGCTATCACTCAATTTGGGTTACATATATAAGGAGAGCCTGTTAAATTTTAGTCACATTTTTTTCTACTCCAGAACTTACATTTTGCATGACTGAAATTTTTACTCTTTGATCAACACCTCACAACACTTCCTATTTGTTTTTCCTCCACTCTCTGACTACCTCCATTCAACTTGCCGCTTCTTAGTGTTGGACTAAGTGGTGCTTTTTAAAAAAAAATATTTTAATTATTTATGCATACAAGAGCCTCGGGGTATAGGCCAGAGTCGCGGGAGGTGAGAGGATTCACCAGAAACAGAGTGGGGAGCAGAACAGGCAGATCTACTGAAGTACACTACTGAGGGGAGCAGCAGGCGAGGCAGGAGAGGTCTGCTGCGCCATGTGGGTCCCTTCCCTGGCTGGGGATCGAACTCGTGCTGCTGTGCAGCAGATGCTTCATAGTGCAGTGCTCAACCTGCTGCGCCACCAGGGAGGCCCCTAAGTGATGCTTTGTGACCCACAGGAAGGTTGGCTCTCTCTGAGTGAGGGAGATGATCTAGTTGATAATCAAAGGGAGAACTGAAACTTGAACTCTTGCAGGATTCTGCCTGCTCTTTTGATGGGCTCCCTGTAAGTAGGGGTGAGAAGCCAGATCAGCAACCACAGGTGCATGGGGTCCCTCCAACCAAGATCTCAAAGTGCTCACTGAGTCCTGGCCCATGCATTTCCGTCATCTCTGCAAGCAGCACAACGAATGACTTCTTCCCCGGTGACACCAGGTGATACAGAAGCAGAAAGAGTTGAAATCATTTTCCTAAGGCCACAGACTTCCTCACTGTTGAGAGCAAGTCCTAGGAGCTCCAACATCACTTTCCTCTGAATCCAGAGTTTTATCTAGCAGCTGCGTTTGCCTGAAAAGCTGGTGTCTCAGTTCTTTTATGCTAAGTTCCATTTCAGCATTTCTTCTGATGTATGGCCCCAATTCTGCTTCAGTGGGTCTTGCTCAAAACTCATTTCTTTGGTGAACCATCCTCTAATCTCATATGACCACAGGCGCTCCTTGGACCAAAGCTCCCGGACATGGGCTTTGAAAAATGACATCATAATCCTAAAAAGAAATGAAGGAAATTGAAACCAATCTTTGCGATGCACTATTTTTATTTGGTTGCTTGTGCTATTTAGATGAAGAGGGTAGTGGATGGGACTATATCTTTCCCGTGTTTTATAGCATGCTGAATAACTTCTCAGAGTATAATGAATGTTTCACAGGCTCATGAAAAATTCCAAAGCATATAACCTACCAGGGAGGTTGTAAAATTATTCGTGGCTGACACTGATGAGAGGAGCAGAGTTTTTACCCTAAGGGTAAGGAGAAGACATTGTGACATCCAGAGAAGCCAGGAGTTATTCGTGGGAAAACCAGACAAATAGGGATTTCAATAAAACCTGTTTCCAGAATGAATGTTAATAAGGCATATATAAATGCAATAATAACAATGTGCTAATTTATGCTACTCTATGACAAAGTTAAAAGGAGCCTCTGGTTATTTATCATAGGATGCACTAATTTTAATTTAGATCTTAAAAGAGGAAATGGTTCATTGTTCATAGAATGAGGGATTGTTCATGTATAAGAGAGCATATATATATATCCACATGTATATACTAAATACTATGCATGTAAACTATTATTCCTAATGATAGAATCATTTCTGATGTTTGAACAAGTGAATGTGCTTTGTAGAATCATTGGAAAGTGAAAATGCAGAGATATTGGACAAATGAAATTTGAAACTGAAAAGTGACATCATCTGACAGTTATACAGAGTGTTAGAAATATTATACTCAGAACAAGAGGTAGGGGAAGGGAAATAGATAATCTAGAATAAGAGGGAAGAGGAGAAAGTACTTTAGCAGTATCCATAAAAATTGACCGTAGCCATTTTGAACATTTGTTGATCTGTTATACTCTCCTGTACATTTTCATTATAGTTGAAAGCATTCACTAATGTATATGTGTTATAGAAACTCTAACAGTTCTAACATCAATAGCAGATAGTGAGTACAAAGAAATAGGTTCACAGAACTACAGAGAGCACAGGCTGTGAGGGGTTCAAGTGCAGGTCAATGGTCAAGGTTGGTAGCAGTGGGTGAGAGCAGCAAGACTGGAGTAGGGTGTGTTAAGGCAGGAACAAGGCAGGAGTATGGGATCTAATAGTTACATTAGTAAATGCAAAGTTTTAGGTGCTGTAATGATGTTGTTAGTGATAATGATTTTTTTGAGTACAAATCAGGTAGCAAATAAATATTATACATGTATTTACTTGTATCAAAGCATTTTATCTTTATATGAATACTATGATAGATAGGAGTAACTAGAAGATGCTATGAAATCAGACAGCCCAGTCTAGGAGGATTATTTCAGGTTATCAGGAGAAGGTGAATGTCTCACATGAAAGAGGAGGTGAGGTAAAGTATGAGAGGTGCAGGTGGCAGAGAGAGGAGAATAGTCAGGGGCACATCAGCATGGGAGAAGATGGTAGCTAATTCCTCTCCTCCAGACACAAGCCCTGCTCATCAGGGTTATGAATGACATGATCCTGTATTTAATCTGTTTCCCTCCACAATCTGGTTTTATTATATGTGGTAGACATTGCTCTTGTTCACCAATATATATATCTGGTCCTCTTCCATTCACAAAGAAGATTCAATTTCCCTTACCTTAAAGACTAGTCAGGACATTTGCTTTGACCAACGACATGTGAGCAGAAGTAAACTGGATGGGACCTCCCTGGTAGCATGGTGGATTGAGCAATGCACTGTAGCGCGTCTGCAGCACTGCAGCACAAGTTCAATCCCCAGCCAGGGAGGGACCCACATGGTGCAGCAGACCTCTCCTGCCTCGCTCGGTGCTCCCCTCAGCAGTGTATTTCCATCCATCTGCCTGTTCTGCTCCCGCTCTTTGGTGAATCCTCTCACCTCCCGCGACTCTGGCCTGTACCTCAGCTTTGTGAAAAAAAAAAAAAAAAAAAAAAAAAAAGAAAAGAAAAAAAAGTAAACTAGATGAAGCTGCAAAAGCGTTGGTGAGCTTTCTCCAGCCTGCTCTCTGTTCTGCGGACCCAGGAGGTCACTTGTCCGGGACATGAGGGGAGAGATTCTGTCAGTCGTTCATCAGTGAATTGCTTCACAGGTGTCCTTGCTCCTCGGTGTCTGAGAGACACTGCTGAAGGTCACCTTGACCTAACATTAAATTTTGAGTAAGAAATAATTTCTGCTTAAAGTCATAACATTTTGGAGAGCAGTGTTTACAATTGCAACCTAACTTTCTATTTTGCTTGCATTATTTCAGTTGAAGATCTCTCTAGTTTTGATATGCATGTTATTTTTGTATCCTTGGCTCACTCTTACCAGAAAGTATTGTCTATGAGCTTTTAATGGCATTTACATTTCTGTTGGAATGAAGTGACTTTTGAAAATAACACACTATTATTTATAAATCTTGTGGTGAATTTCAGATGAGAGTTTGAGTTAGAATATAAGAAATGTGTCTATTAAATCTTATGTGGGTAATATTCTGCAAGACGTATTCAGTATTATATTACCTTAAATGTTTTGATTTTTTCTTTGTAGTGGCATGATACATTCTAAAGTTTTCCTACAGTCACTAATCAATAAGAACTCAATTTTCAAGTAATATGCCATTCTTATATTTATTAGGAATAGACTTCTCAAAAATTAGAGTTGTGGGTTAAACCCATATATACTTCTGAAACTATTTTTCTTTTTGAAGGGAGTATTTCCACTACATTGCTAGACCTCACAGCTTGCATTAATTAAAATATGCATTAATACACTTCACTGAAGTTGGAATTTCAATTGAAACACTTTTGGATGGTATGAGAAGGTGGACCAAAAATTGCAAATTTGGACCAGTTTATTGCTTAGAATTCTACTGCCATCTTTGTTGCTGAGAGTCATTCAAAAGTAAAGTAAAAGCAGTTTAATATAAAGTCAGATGGAGCTATGTCATCAGTACACTGAATAACTAAGATGAGAGACTGGAGGAAAGTAAGGTGAGAGAGAGAGAGAGAGAGAGAGAAAGAGAGAGAGAGAGAGAGGGAGGGAGGGGGAGGGAGGGAGGGAAGTGGGAGGGAGGGAGGGAGGGAAGTGGGAGAGAGGGAGGGAGGGAGGGAGGGAGGGGGGAGAGAGGGAGGGAGGGAGGGAGGGAGGGGGGAGAGAGGGAGGGAGGGGGGAGGGAGAGAGAGAGGGGGAGAGAGAGAGAGAGACCCATAGAAAAGCTCCCCTAGACCAAAGGGAAAATATTGGTGATTTCCTAAGTATTGTCTCGCTCCTCCCCCACCACCATGCTCCATGGTTAAGCACAGTGCTGTGTTCTTCAGGAAGTTGTGGAAGAAAATGTCGACATCAATGGCTAATGCATTGATTATAACTCATCTTCCTGATGACTGAAAGAATGAATTTTGTTTTGATTCTGTATACACTTTCTTCTTCCAGTTCCTGTCACTTCTCTGTACGAATACTCTTTTTACTCTCTCAACCCCTTTCCTGCTATTCTTCCCCTTCTCTCCCCTGATAAGCTCTGCCTACGATTGTGCCCTTTCTACCTCCTACCTTCTTGGGGGAAATAGGATGAAACTTTTTTACATTTCCCTTTGCAGAAGAAGCATACTTTCTCATCATCAGTCTTGCCCTTTGACTTAGGAGCTTTTGGGGGACTTGTAATATTTTCCTAACCACTCTCATGCTTCTGACATCATCCAAAGTCAGGCTCTGACCCAAGAGATTAAAAAAAGGGCAATGAAAAGACTTACTAGATTGGCAAGATCAGACTATTTTATGTGATGCATAGCTTTCTGCTATATACAAAGGTCTAAATTATGCGGTAAAACAAATATAGATTAAAAATTATGCCTTAGAGACAATATGTACAAAATGAAGTGAAGAGTGACTCACTTGAGAACAGAATTATGCCATACCCAGAAAAATTAAATCCTAAACCTCAAGATTAAACTTTCCTTTGGCTCATCCTGAATGCACTCGCTTTTCTTTCAGTCAGTTCTTCTTTCCTGTTCAGTGCCCCCTGAGCTGTCACTGTCTGCAGGTCATTTGCTAGCAGAGCCACTGTCAAAGTCAAGTGCAGCAACTGGATTGCCAAAGACGGGGATGATGGGTGGTGTCCCAAATTCTCCTCCAGTGTTCCTTCCAGTGTACAATGTGGTCATTGTTGGTTTGGGACATAAACAAAAGCTTTAGGTTTTTCCACAGATACGCGTGCACAGGTATGCACATATGCACACACAGACAGCAATCTTTTATATACACATCTACATATTTATTCATGGTATACATATACTTACCTTTTTGATTTTTACACACACACACACACGCACACAGTCAGCAGAACTCTGTAGATGGCATGATTGAACTAGTCAGGGAAGGACAGAGGTAGGTGGCCCAGGATTGTTTGAGGGCACTGGGAAAACAGATAAAAAACATGACTTGGACAGAAATTTTCTCTTTTTGTTGGTAGAAAGAGGCCTAAAGAGGACTATGTGACTAGTAATAAAATATTTTTATTACAAAACATGAACTTATTTACCTGTTTTTTTAAAGATTTATTTATGCATACAAGAACAGGGGTGCAGGCCAGAATTGTGGGAGGTGAGAAGATTCACCAGAGACAGAGTGGGGAGCAGAACAGGCAGACTGACTGAAGCACACTGCTGAGGGGAGCAGCAGGAGAGGCAGGAGAGGTCTGCTGCGCCATGTGGGTCACCTCCCTGGACAGGGACAAAACTGTGCTGCAGTGGCTGTGGATGCTTCATAGTGTGGTGCTTACCCCCTTGCACCACCAGGGAGGCCCAATTTGCCTGTTTTTTAAATCATAGGTACATTAACTTATTTTTAATGACCTATTTTTCATTACAAAAGTAACATGCTTTTATAAGAAAAATTATAAATATGCACATCTAAAAACTCACCACAGTTTGAAGAATTCATCAGGATTAGAGCTGAAATAAAGGATCTGTACCATGCATTAAGAATAGCTACCCTGGGGAAGGATTGCTGACAGAGTAATTTCAATTTTATGGTTCCTTTGGAGAGAACCAGGTAGTTGCTTTAAAAAAACGCTGTCAAATTAGACCTGTATAGGAGATAACTTTAAAGTACTTGGAGAAGGAAAGACAGAAAGCCCTGAGAAATAGAGCACTCTGATCATATGCCAAGCCTTTTCAACATATTTCCTTTTTAGAAGTGTTTGGGAAGAGAGGATATTTCCCTCTTTCCCTCTGGGTTCTACTCTTGTTGGTTGAGCAATCAAACTGGCATCAGACAGATTAGTAGAAGAACAAATCCAATTATATCTGTATGCGAAATCTACATAGATGCGAATTCTAAAGCTAACAGGGAAAAATGCAGATCTCTACTGAGCTGAAGAATGGGATAGGGCCCAGGGCTTCAAGGAGAGGGCTAGGGGATGGACATGATGAGGACTGGTTGACTCGCCATATATAGAGGTTTTGCCAATAAATAGATTATTCCTGGTTAAAAAATATAATTCTGGGCAATTTTTCATTCTTGGATGTAGTTAAGAGTCATAAAAGTTTCTCATGAGGCTGCAGGACCTCAATTGGCTTCAGATCAAAATAATCCACACACCAAAGTGACATGTCTCAGGAAGCCTGTTCTGGACATCTTGTGGGTGGGGGTGAGGGATGGGAGGTGCTATCTTGCAGTTGCAGACTGGGAATTTGGAATTTGTACAGAGCATAATCCGGGTCTGCACAACCACTCACAACTCTAGTGGCAACCACTAACCTAGCAAAACTAGCAGACACTTAAAATGTTCAGTCTTCTTACTTTAATAACTTTATAATGGCAAAAAATGAAAAATATGCATAAAGTGTGGTTTTATATATGCCTGAAAGTCAGCAAAATAAATTTAATTATTGTTACGTGTATTTGTCTAAATTTAATTATTGTTATGTGTATTTGTGCATTTTATTGATGGGTCAGTGTTGTCTGAATAGGTAATACAGGCACATAATTATTAAATTACATATTTATATCAAAAATTTTTATAAGTTAATTTTAGCAAAATCATTACTTATATTATTTTTATGAAGGTTTTGATATAGTTGGTACTCTATTGACAACAAGGATAAATTGTTCAATCTTTGTAAATGCCTTGTGCTTCCCATGCAGATTTTTTGTTATTAATTTCAACTTGAAAAAACTTCTCTAAGATAAAAGAAAATGGAATCATAAATAAAATATAAGACTATCATTTTTTTCTAATTTTTGGGGAACCCTAACATGAGAATCCTATACATGAGAAAATAATAATTTATGTTATATCATCGCAATAATTAAACATGATTATATAATTTGTGTTTATTTCTCTTTCTTGCCTAGGGAAGGCATTTATATATCTTTAAGGGGAAAGAACTTCAAGTTGGGTGTTAATATTCTTTTCTCTAAGTAAAAAAAATAAAATATTCAGCACTGAGTTTGTTGTACATGGGTAGAATTTTTTCTCTTCTTCTTCTTGTCTTTTTTCTCTTTTCTTTCTTCTCCACCTTTTCTTATAGCAGTTCAACTGAATCAAGCTCACTCAGATAATTAAAATAACTTTTTTTTACTTATAAATATATATCTCCTCTTGGTTGTTTCTCTGGAGAACCTGATGATGAATATAGCACTTTTAAGGAAGTTTATTCGATTTACTCTACAAAGTGTCTATGGAGATGCAGAGTGCATGCATTAAAACAAGTGGAGTAAATTCCATCAGTCCCAATCCTCCCTTATCACTGCTAGTTTACTAACACCACAAAAAGACACTGAGTTTCCTTCCCCTTGGTACTCCAAAGCCAGAGACAGCCTTCTGAGGAGATGAATTCAAATTCTGATAAAGGAAAACAACAACAATCATTAACATTTTATGAATGCTTAAAACGTTGTAGGTTCCAGAACTTCACATATAACTGACCCAATATATCTGGTTTGTTGATGAAACTGTCAGTGGTGAAACCGAGAAGATTTGAGGCAAGCTGAGATGGGTGGTCACCCTGTCCTGAGTATTAACTCCAAGCAAGCTGTACTTTACAGTCATTTGGTAATAAAACATCAGGACTTATTAAAATATTGTCCCTAAATAATAAGAGCACTGAAAGAAAAATTCATTAGCAGTCTTTAGTATCACCAAATTCCTCAGTCTTTTGATAAATTCCTGATCTTAATTCAAGATCTTTAAAAGTTTTATTTAAATTACAAAATCCACGGTCCCTTAACATGTGCATTGGGCCACAGTGCTAAATTCACTTCTTTACCTGGGGAGTAGAGTTACTATTGACTGTGGTTTTTCAGATCATTACATACATTATCTCATTCAACTCTGACAACAAACTTTTGAAATAGAAGTGACAATTCTCACTAGTAGATGAAAAAAGACGAAACTCAGAAGAGTAATCTATTGCAAGTCACAGCTAAGTGGCAGGTCAATGAACGGAGTGTGTGCACTGCCTGTGCACTCTCTGAAGTTGTCCCTATCTGCCTCTCAAATGCAGACACTTCTGAGCTGAAAAAAATGTGTCTAGCATGCATCTACCGGTGGTTCTCCAGCTAGAATCCACCTCCGAGTTTCTCTGGGTAGGGAAAGGCACTGCTCGGTGTGGTCCCTAACTTGACAGGGACACAGATTAAGTTCTCCAAGGATGCTCTTCCTTTCCACTCTGGAAGCAGGGCAGGGCCCCTGTTCTACAGTAGGCTTGAAGCTTGGAGTAGGAGGTAGAGCACTCAGTTTGCATTCAATCAGATGGCTCTGATTACTATGAGCAATTACAAGGAGACTGCATTGCCCCAGAACTCTCATTCCTACAAATTCCTTTGAAAATCTTCCTCTAATTAATTTACAGTCTTTGCTTTCGAAAGTGCTTGAAGGTTATAATCACAGAATCCTTCTTAGCAAGTCCTCTAGGTGATGTCTCTCACATATAGAAAATGTGACATGGCAGGGGCATCCTTGGTGGTTCAGGGGTTAAAGTCTCAGTCTTTATTGCCGGCCAATACAGCATGAGTTCGATCCCTGGCCAGGGAGGGGACCCACATGGCGCAGCAGACCTCTCCTGTCTTGCCCGCTGCTCCCCTCAGCGGTGTATTTCCATCCATCTGCCTGTTCTGCTCCCTACTCTGGCTCTGGTGAATCCTTTCACCCTCAGGACCTCTGGCCTGTGCTCCAGTTCTTGTATGCATAAATAAAATAAAAAATAAATCTTAAAATATAAACATGTGCGGCAGTCATGAGCAAGCACAGCTCATCTCTTGCACACAACTGACAGCCCCAACGGCAGCACCTGATTCTATCTCTGTCCTTGTGCCAAAGCCCAGCTTCCGATGGCCACCGCCAGCCAATGGCTGAGTGTGCTGGGGTCCTGAGACACAGCTGTTCGTACCATGTGAAGAGCTTTTCTGAAGGGTGATTTTGGCCCAGGACTTCCCATGGGCCTTTTCCAAACCTTCAATTCTTGCTGAAGGTTGAGAATCTTCCTGTATAATCCTCCCTCCTTTATTTAAGAGGCACTGTCTTTACTTTTGGGACTTAGTTAACATTATAATTTGACACAAAAAGAAAACCTGCCTCTAGCATTCTGCTTCTTATAGACTGCTTTCAAATTTTTGGGACTTTCACTTAATGCAGATATCTGATAGCAGACATTTTTGGGGAAGGGAGTAAACTTGAATCAATAGAACATTTGAAGAAAATGCACTTTTGTCTAGGTTCCTGGGAAAATTTCCCTTGTTTCTAGTTGAGTTTACTTGCTTAAATGGAAATCTGACCATAAAACAAACTGGACAGTAATGGATGGGGACTGACTTGGAACTTTGAGGTCGGTTATGTGGCTCCTGAATTTCTTTCTTTCTGTTATTGGTGATGGTCTTGAAAACAGGCCTTCATTTCCCTGTTTTCTGCTTCCTTCATCTGAAAAAATGAAATTGTTTCATTAAACCAAGAGAAAGGTATTATTCCACCCATTTCGCAGATGGTAAAACTAAGTCTGAAAGAGAAAACTTAACTCGTTCATGTTAACCTTGCTAGAAAACAACAGAATCAAGATTTGGATAGAAGGGTCTGTGGCGACAGCCTTTTTCCCCCCCTCCATCTATTTAAAACGACACCTAGAGATCTTTAAGGCGATACCATTGATTAATTTTATGAATTTGTATTCTTGAAATTAAAAGACAACACTATCTACATCCAAATTTTAGCTGTACGTGGATTTTGTCCTAGTCCTTATTGGCCAATTTTGGTTTATTTTTTTATTGGCTGCTTTACTGAGCCTCTTCAAATGTATTTGTTTTGCAGAGCTGCAGTGGATTAATCTTGAATAAGTAATTTGGAAATGTTTTTATTCATTTCCATGGGAACCATCTATTTGGATTTTCATATATCAAGATCATAGAGATTTGTCCCAGTCCAATTGCAATCTTAGTTACAGCAGTGCCAGCTTACATATTAAGGGCATAGTCTTGCTCTGATGACCCTTCAGAAATCTGTAATTGGTGTGGAACACTGACACTAACAGAATGTGTCTTCTGAGGTTCTGTGAGTTAGGCTTCTGCAGATTAGTGAAATCTTTCTGGATGGAACAAGCCCTTTAGAGTTTATTAATACTATCTGCCTCTCCCATTAACTACTCACTTCTCACACAATCCACTTGGTTTGCTTTGCTGGCATTTTAGAAAATCAGACCTGCATCTCAGTGTTGAACTGAATTTTGACATATAGAGAAAATATCAGGTCTAAAAGATACCAGGCATATTCTTTGGCTTTTTACGTCCCAAACAGACCTTAGGATAGTTTGTAACAAATGTCTGAGATGTCTGTCTGCCTGACCGAGTCTATCTATCTACTCTATTTGCCTATTTATCTGAGATCTATTTTTGTCTTTCTTTCCTTTTTTCATACCAAATAATTTTTTTGTATAAAATCATTTTATAAAATACTGATTAAGGATCACTGGCTTATAATGTGTAAAATAGTATGTGTACTATACAATATGTTACCAATTTAGAGGCTTAGGATTCTGACGCAGAAGGAAGTTGTGTACATTTCAATGATTTGTTTATTCTGCCTCCCTACTCTACCTAATGGTATTATTGCTATATTGTCTTTCTTTTGGTATATTCTTTTATTTAAATTTTATCTTCTGTAAGTGTCATATAATGGGTTTTGAAAACAAATCTGATAGTCTTATTTTTTTACTTGGTCCATTTTATTTAGTCCATTTATCTGTAATAAAATTAATGATGTACTTAGTTTTATATTTCCATCTTACCATTTGTTTTTAATTTGCTCTTTTATATTCTTTTCTCTCCTTTCTTACTTTTTGTGACTTAATTAAATATTTTCATTATTTCATTTATCCCCTATTCATTTGTTAACTTTATTAATTTTTAATATTTTATGGTTATTAATAAGTGACAATTTCATTTAAAAATACATTATTTGTGATTGCAGCAACACTAGTTTACAGCACAGTGTATGACTCAGAGGAAAAGGATTATATCTCTTCAGATGTATGTTACCACATCACAGCTACCACTAAGGCATCCAACATAGTTCTAAATAGTTACTTCAAACTCATTTTGTTATTTTTAATGATTAGTCTAGTGATTATATGTCCTTCAATTACTATAAATTATTACTTTGACCTCATCTTTAATATTGCTAAAAATTTAGAACATTTCAACTCTACCACTCCTTCCTACCTTTTGAATTATTCTTTTTATATGCATTTACTTATGTATACATTTCAAAGTTCACAAGAATTAACAGGTTTTTATGGTTAATATTTATGTAACGTTACCTACATATTTACTCTTTCCTGTGTTTTTCATTCCTTCTCTTTTCCCTCATGTTACCATGTATGATTGTTTTTCTTAGGCCTCAAGATCTTGCTTTGGTATTTCTTTTAGTGCAGACCCGACATTGCCTTTTGTTCCTGTGAAATTTGACAGAATATTTTTGTGAGAAAAGGAATTGAGTTGCCTTTTATTTTCTCTCAGCACTTAAAAATGTCAGTGTCCTCTGTCTGCCATCATTTTGGTTGAGAACTGAGTTGAAAGTCTCCTTTGCAAATAATGTGACTTCTTTCTCCAGTTATTTTTAGGATTCCTTGTCTTTGATTTTCAGTATGATGTAGTATGTGATGTACTATGTGACTTTCTTTGTCTTTATTCTGATTGGAGTTTATTGTACTTCTTGAATCTGTGGGTTGATAGATTTTTCCAGTCCTCTAACAGGTCACCTTCCTCAGAAGAGTGCTCTCCTACTGCCTCTTTCCTTCCTTTCTGAAACTGTTACCGGGTTGCAGCCGGCAGGAGGAGTGGTCTCTGGCTCCCCTGCAAGTTAGTGTGGCAGTCCTGCCTCAGAGACCTTTTATGTAGCAGTGTGCTG
>JAGFMF010011464.1:9174092-9185968 GCA_019455555.1 Galemys pyrenaicus | reverse complement strand
AAGGAATAAGAACAACAACAACAACAATAATAATCACAATAAAGACACAAAAACCAAGAATGAAAAGACAAGGGCAAATTGGGGACACTTGGTGGGGAGGGAAGAGGGGAAGAGTTGAGGGCAGATGGGAGCACGGGGGACCGAGGTGATGGTGCACTGGTGATATGGTGATGGGGAACACATGGGGATTACAACTGATGTCAAATATATGTAAATTAAAAAAATTTTATATTAAAAAAAAGATGCATGTGTGTGGGGTAGAGCATTTGGAGGGGGGCAAGATGTAAACACAAATGTAAAGGATGAGGATGAGGTTAGTGTGGACACATACCATACTCCAGCTGTAGCCTCCCACAAGGTAAATGCTGTCATCAAGCACTGCACAGCCAGGACCACTTCGACCCTCCAATATGGGAGTTTGGAGAATATTCCACTGATCTCCTTTTGGGTCATAACACTCCACGAGCATTACGTCAAGGTGGGAGAAACCTAAGTGACATAGAAAATGAGCATAAGATAATAAAATTTCAGGGTCCAATTAAATTTTAAAATTTAAAATTTAACTTTAAATTAATTTTTTAAATTAAAAATTAAAAAAGTTAAATTTGATTTTTAAGTAAAAAATTAAATTAAAAATTAATTAAAAAATTAAACTAGATAATAATTGTGACTGAAGACAAAATCTCTAACCTTACTCACAAAAGTGAGAGGAATGTCAGAAATAGCAAAACACCAACCAACCAACCAAAGAAGCAAACAATAAAAACCCAAACTGGGTGCTTTAGATGAACTTGAAGCAAAATGCCTGACTGGATGCCATTGCTAAAGGCCGGTTGTATGGAGATCAATCTCACTGAAAATGTCTTATTAAAACCTTATTTTAAAAAGTTTGAAATAATAACAAAACAAGAATTTTATGGAGTGCTGACTGTAAGTTCGTTATTTTATAAATACTTTACGTAGATAAACTCACTCAATTCCCTCAACTACCTTATGAGATAAACCATTATATTCATTTTAGAGATGAGGAAACTAAGTTGCAGAGAGAGAGTCAATAACTGGAGTAAGTCACAGACCATAAATAGATGGGCCAAGATTTGAACTCAGAGCTCATGTTCTTTTTTTTTTTTTTTAAAGATTTATTTATTTATGTGTACAAGAACGGGGGTACAGGCCAGAGGTGTGTGTGTGGGGGGGGTTTGAGAAGATTCACCAGAGACAGAGTAGGGAGCAGAACAGGCAGACTGACTGAAACACACTGCTGAGGGGGGCAGCAGCAGGCACAGCAGGAGAGGTCTGCTCAGCCATGTGGGTCACTCCTTGGCCGGGGGCAGGGATCAAGGTACTGCAGTGGCTGCGGTTTGCCTCATAGTGCGTTGCCCAACGCATTACACCACCAGGGAGGCCCTCAGAGCTCATGTTTTTACAGACTAAACTACACTGTTTTTCTTAAAAATATATTTGACTCTCTCAAAATACTTTAAGTAATAAAAAATATTGTTTAGCATCTTTCACTTTTTTAAAAAAAACTATGTTTCAGGCTACTACTTCTAAATTAAAATCAATCTCATAGGTTTGGGTATGGAGCAATATGCTCACTACAGCTGGCTGTTTCTTTCTTTTGCCACTAAGGTCATCGATAACTTTTAAAATATATATATACTTGGAATGATTGGAGGAAACCCCCAGTTCTGAAGTTCTAGTGGCATCAAATAGGATATGTGTGTTTTTTCTGTACCAAGGACATGTATTATATATGCTCCAACTTATCTCTATATAGATGAGGTCAAGTGTTTTGAGGAATATCACACCACTCTAAGGACAGAACTGGGAATAAGTCCCAGACTTGGGTGGGGCCACATTCTTTACTGCACACCATGATGTCTTCCTCAATCAACCCAATGTTGACATGTGTCTGTGATTTCTCATTTAGATTCTCATTACCCAGTCGTCTATTCAAGTAGAATCTTAAAAATTAAAAGCACCTAAAATATTTAAGCATTACTGTTCAAATGAATTTAGTAGAACTCATACTTTAATATAGAAAGCTAGAAAGTTAATATAAAGTATGTTCTATAAGGGATTGGGTTTGGTTGAAATGAAGACACTCCATTGAAAAAGAATAAAAAGGGAAGAGTTGAGTTGTGCTAGAAAAGATAATCCTCTCCTACCAGGGACAGGACTAAGTTTAGCAGCAGACATAGAGTATGATATTGATATTTCTGATTGAATATGAATTTGGAAATATTTACAGAAAAATGATGCCTATGCAGTCCTTATTATGTTGAAAGGTAAATCTGTACTAGGGAAAATAGAAAAAAATGTCCAAGTCTAACCCACTATTAAGATGGGTATGTTGTTGAATAACCAATATATACATGGCCTGATCAATCCTAGCCAGATGGCCTATTTCTTATTTTGTTTATTTTCAAGAATCATGGATGGTCAGTGTTGGAGATTTTAGAGTTCAATTGAACCAAATCTTTCATTCTCAGAGGAAATTGTGGCCCAAAGTAGTTCTATAATGTTTTCAGTAAAACAGGCCTCTTGTTTTCCTGTCAAATTCAATGCTACACACACACATAAAAGTTATAACTATTCAGAAAACTACAAAAGGTTGTCATTTTTAACCCTTGGGTTGCAGGGGTTAAAGTCTCAGTGCTATCAGGGTAACATCAGCCACTGCAGCACGAGTTCGATCCCCAGCCAGGGAGGTGACCCACAAGGCACAGCAGACCTCTCCTGCCTCGCCTGCTGCGCCCCTCAGCAGTGTATTTCAGTCCGTCTGCTTGTTCTGTTCCCGACACTGTCTCTGGTGCATCCTCTCATCCCCTGCACCTCTGGCCTACATACCAGTTCTTGTATGCATAAATAAATAAAACTTAAAACAACAACAACAAAAGCTACAAAAGATTGTAATCATAAACACACAGGGAAGGAAAGGAGCCAAAACATGATTTGAAATATATGTTGCTTCCCATAAGACTGAAAATTAATAAAAGGAAGTATAAAGAACTTGAGAATCTCAGGTGGTTTGATATTTGATTCTTTAAAGAAATTATTCAAAATGTGTACATGAAATTCTACTACTTTCTTTAAGAAAAACCTTAAACATTTTTATGCAGCTATACTTAAATTCTTTATGATTAGTACAAAAAACAATTTTTCTGGTAAAAAAATCCATTACTATAGGTTGGATGATAAGGAATAATTTAGTTTACTGAATTCATTGTTATAACAAATTGTTTGTGCTTTTCAGTTATTAATGTCCTTGGTTTTTATTTTCTATAGACATCATTATTCACTTCTTTAATGTGTGCGGTAACTTAAGAATAATCCTATCTGCAGAAGAGCCAAAATAAATGCGTGCCCAAGGGTTCTGCTAATTTACACAGGGTAGATTTTATTTGGTCAACATGTTTTTTACTTGGTTAACTATGATTATCTAATGAGAAACCCCCTTAGCAAGAAACATGAGATGCAAATGTTATTGTGATTCAGGAAAGAAAAAAAAAAAGACCTTTCAGATGATTTCCTCCAATTGCATACAAGCGATCATTCATTACAGCCAAAGTGTGGATGGCGCGTTTTGTGTTCATATCTTGTTTTCGAGCCCAGACGTCCATCACGGGGTCATAGCAATATAGCCAAGGGACATATTCTCCATTGTGTACACCCCCTGTGAATTGAGCATATCCATACAAGTCAAGAAATGCCTCGGAACTGAACTTTGGAACGGAAAGTGGAGGGATGACTTGCCTGAAATGTATATCTTCCCGTTGTGCACTGCTCCCGCGTGAGCTGCCAGCGGCTGTGGCAGAGAGGACACATAACGCCATTCGTTTGTTTCTAGATTGTAGCACTCCACGCTGGACAAATAGCCGGTTTCATTCCTTCCACCAATAACATATAAATGTTTGTCCAGCCGACATGCATAGAAACTGGCTCTTCTACAATGAAAACAACAACATAAATCACAGCCGGAGTGCAGTCAGTGAAGGAAAGGCGTTAAGTCCTGTTTCAGAGAGGGCTGGTGACCTCCGGACCTGACCCTCAGAGCAGTCTGCTAAATCTGAGCCCTTCTGCAGTGATTGCATGCATTTCCCATCTGGCTAATGTTTTTTTGTATTAGACTAACTGGAGAGGAGGTATTCACCAACTCTTTGTGTGAGCTCCTCTCTGCTGGCTTTTTATACACGTTCAAGTGTTCACTGCTGTTTGGGGTATTTGGTACCTTGGAAGGATATCACAGTAGTAAGACAAAGTGAAAAATGAGGTAGGTAATGTAACAATAATAAATTATCTTGACATTCACTTTCTTTATGGTCCTTCAAGGGTCATTGTTCCCAATTTATAAGAGAACTACATCATCAAAAAATTTCTTCAATTATCATTTTTTCTGTCTCCCCCCCCATCCATTACTGCAAATAGAGAAACTTTCTTGAACCGAAATAGTATTAAAATTGCAGGAATTTTATCTTACATGGAGTCTGCTTCTAGTTCTTATAAAGCAAACACTATGTTTTTTGGTTTCTTTTCAAGAGAGGCTATTTATTAACTTATGCCATTATATCATCAAAGGCAAAAGATGCAAGCTGTGTGGAAAGGAATAGAAACAGATCTACCAATTCTGAGATACTGAGACCTGATTTAAAGTTCTAATAGAAGAGTGGAAAGGGGTGATACAAAGAATTTTTTTCAAGGAGTATGTAAGACTTGGTAACTAACAAGATATAAGGATTGAGGGAGAATCAAAGTTTGAAGAGGACTCAAAAATTTTGCATTAGGATGACTTAGTTAAAATCTTAAGTTTTGCTTTGTTTTTCTCATTCATTGATAGTCCTGGAATAATTTGCTTCACAAGGATACCATGTGATCCCATATTGAGTGAGTAAAATTGCTAAGTGGCAAATCTCTCAAAAAATGTCGTATGTTTGATAAATGAACAGTCTTTATAAAAATTGATGCCAAGACCCTTGGCCAATATGAGTAGTAAGTTGAGGTGTGCTAGAGGTTTTTTTTTTTTTTTTTAAATCAGGTAAACCTACATGGTTTGGAGATTTTCCCAAGTTGTGTTTACAAAGTGCTGAAACCTCCGGGAGGGAGTAAAATCATATCTTGATGAACAGTTTGGTGTCTGGAATGAGATTGCTTGACCGTGACTTATTGGATGTGTGGCATTCAACATGTTACTTGGTCTTTCTCAGTGTCAAATTGTTCATCTTTCTCACAAAAATGATAATGGTACTTTTTCCCAGGATTATTTGTGAATACATAAGTATTTGCAATAGTGTCCAGCATTTGGTTTATTCTCATGAACTATCAGTTAACATTACCTGGATAGAACATTCTAAAATAGCCATCAAGGTATAAATGTGCATATAAATTTTCTTAATATTACTTGACTAAATTCTTTAATGTTTCTTTAGATTTATCACCATATAGGTATCATGTGTGTTATAAATAGTGATGTGTTCAGTTTTAATTTATTTTTTCCAGTTTCATTGAAGTGTTGTTGGCAAATAAAATTGTAATATATTGAAAGCTTATAACTTTGCATGATTTGGTGATACATGCTTGCACTGTGAAATGATTCCCTAAATCAAGTTAATTAGCACATGCATAATCTCACATAGCTACCTTCTTCTTTGGTGATAACACTCAAAATCTAGTATCACTGTAAATTTCAAGTATACAAGACAGTATTTTAGCATTAGATTTTAGATACTGTGTACATTTAAATATTCAGGATTTATACATCTTATAACTGAAAGTTTGTATCCTTTGACCAACTTCTCCCCAAACCCCTCCCCAGTCCTTAACTACCCTGGCATCCACCATTATATTGTTTCTTTTATGTTTACCTTTTTTTAAGATTACACATATAAGTGATATTCAGTATTTGTTTCTCTCTCTGACTTCACTTACCATTATGTCCTTCAGTTTCATTCATGATGTGGCAAAAGGTAGGATTTCCTTCTTTTCTATGGCTGAACAATATCCTATTATATATCTATGCATACTTACATACACATACTACAGATGTATGTACGTATGTATCTCTCACACTTTCTTTATCCATTTATCTGCTGACAGATACTTAGGTTTTCTTTTCATTCCCTGGCTTTTGTGGATAATGCGTCAATGAACATGGAAGTGCAAATGTCGCTTCAAGATAATGATTTTGGCTCCTTTGGATGCATAGGTAGAAGGGGATCCTATGGTTCAGTTTTGTTTTCTAATACTACTGGAATTGATAATTATCATTGATAAAAATTTGAAGTAATATTTTAGCAATGCTTGCTCTGTATTTTCTTGATGCTTCTGAAAGAAATATACACTATAGAAAATTCAGTAAGATGATGAAGAACACCAATCATGGAAAAAGTAGGAAGGGTTTAAAAGTAGGAAGGGGAATAAATTTCATTAAGTGAGGGCTGTTGGTCAGGCCCCATTATTCTGAGGGGTGCACGAAGCTCTGAAATTGTAATAAAATGTTGTATTATATATATGTATATATACCTATACTTGTAGACATACATATATACACATATATATGTTTTGCATAAGTGCTTTTTCTGAGAAATATGTTTGGAGAAAGACTTTTATCAGATTACCAAGGAACTGATAACTAAAAAAATTAGAAAATCCTGATTAGAAGGGAAAAACTGATTTAAATATAAAAATTAAGTTGAAACAATTGCAAAGTTAAGTGCATACAGATGGACAACTGGTCCCTTCCATTTCTCTAACTAGATTTCAACTGCTCTATTGTTGAATATGTTAGGTCAAGGTTATTGTAATACTGGTGCTTTACCTTCTTGGTAAAAATGTTGATTGAAGACATGTGTTTACACAAGTCTGTACTGAAGTACAAACATATTTCTTGCACTACCGACACAGGACACTTCAGTATCCTTCTTCCATATAATCCTACGACATGTCTTGGAGTCTCTGAAATAACTAATTTGCCAATTTCACTATGGGTCATCTTTAAATAATTTGGCCTATAATGGGTTGAAGGTGACCAGTTGTTCAGTGCATTATATGCTGGTCTAGAAGAGCAAGTCTTGACAAATATAACAGTCTATTAATAAGTCTAGATAAGGAGGAAAAGACAAAGCTCTTCTTCCCGCTGGCAGTATAAACTCCTTTTATCTAGACTGAGTTTCATTTTTTTTCACTTTTTCTGATTTGGTTCTTTCCCACCTTTTTGTGACATTAGGTTAAAATCTGTCAGAACTTTTTTTTAAGCTAAGGCATTCTTAATTTAATGTTCCATGTGTACTCCTAGCTTTATCCACACAGTGTCACTGTTAGGATCTGAATGGAAAAAAAATCAGTAGGTTTCCTTTCCTGACTAAAATTGCATTTTTATGTAGAAATGTCAATAGTGACCCTTCCCTTCGCATTCCCAAAGCGGGGTTCAGGAAATGTACTCTAGAACCCCCTTCCATGAGAGAGTCAATGTAGCCACGGCGGACATTTGCTCAGGCCTAAAATTGAACTACCCCACGTGTCTTTAAGGAATCTCCTTTTCCTCCTCCCCACTAGAAGAGCACACTTGGTTTAGGCTATTTAAGGTTTTTTTAAATAAGTTCAAGATTATTTAATATTTCTTAATGGAATCATGCTGTTGTCATTTCAAATTGTTCTACTAGTACCCCCTTCCGGACCACGAGGCAATAGTCAGTGTACTTAAATCAATTTAAAAATACTGTTAATAACTTCTACACACACGCTTTGAACCCTGTGTATTGTACAGGTCTTAGAAGTTATTTCAGACCCTTATGGTAGTTAGATTATATCTGAAAGCATGAACATCGACCATATCACCTTATCTCAACTTGGGTTTTTGACTTTCCTCATCAGGTTAAAAACAACATATTTTTCAAACAGAATATTGCCTCTCACGGTTTCTTGTAAGATTGCTAGAAACAACATTTAAAATTGCGAATGTTTCTGAGGCATTTGCTTCTAGCTTTTCACTTACTCTGTGAAAGAAACTGTTGCTGTTTTCCAAACTGCTTTATCCTTTTAAATTTTTTTAAAATTTTCAAGTTATCAAAACATTTCTGTTGAACTAAGTTTATATCTTTGCCTTCTTTCCCTTCTTAAAGAATCAAAGTCTGACATTAAGACAGCTCATCAGCACATTTATATTTTCTTCTCATTTCTGCGTCAGGTCATAGGTAGCAGGGAAGCAATTCAGGAGCTGACACTAGGGGGAGTGAGTCTAGAGGCTGACCCAGGCAGGTGTTCTGCACTTTTTATTAAGCTCCTTTGGAAGCTCTGTTGGGGTGAGCTGCCCTAGGAATCTGATCAGCCAGTTCTGTAAGGTAAAGTCACCCCAGCGGCGACCTGCAGTGTTTGTCTATTATTCTCAATCACTTTCATGACTTGTCAACATAATAATAACTTCTTAGCAGTTTGGCAGTAGCTACGAGCTAGGCAGGGAGGAGGTCGGGAACTTCTGGTGGGTTGGAATCATCATCTAAACAATGCAAAGCAAACTCAATGTTTCGAGAAACTTCTTTTCTGGTCGGAAGTGTCGTGTGTATTTTATTTTCTTCTTCATCTACTCACCAATTAAAGCATGCTGGTAACTGATCATGCTTGCTGCTTTGAATGGAAGCTTGGCAATGACAGAAAAATTCCCTTTTAAGTTATGGATTGCTGCCTGAGTCAACCAACCCATAGGAGACATGGAGCCAGTAGATGGACTGGGCATTTGTGAGATCTGCTTTTTCCCATTCAGCTCTGTAAGGAGCTCTTTATTTGGTCTATCGAGTTGATTGTTCTAAATCTAAAAAAACCCTTCTTTTACTAGAGACCTGACATGATCTACCATAATGACTTAGAAAGAAACGTTAAACAGTCCATCCTGTCAACGGTGGCTGCCAGGCGCCGACAGACCGTGGCGGGCCTTTTTATCAGGTCAATGAGCTGCTGAAAATTGTCTAAGTAGGACCCTGCCATGATAGGCCGTAGCGCCTCAGAGGAAGTCATTATGGAATATCAAGTAAACAATACACATTTAAAAAAATTACTAATTAGGTTTTGCAGCCATACTTCTCATCCTTAGGGGCTCTACAGTGAGATAATTGACCGCGACATGAGTTATGCCTCCCAAAGCCAAGGCGTGAAGGTTAATTATCATGGTGTACAGCCCCCAGCAAAGGGTGCCATGGTAATGGAGAGCTGACATTTCAGACATGTTCCTGGTATTTCTTTTTTAAATATTTTTTTGAATAAAACTTGTTGGAATGGTTTTGATTAAAGGGCAGAGTGAGGCAAGCTACAGTAACAAGCACCAGGGAATAACCCCCAAAGAAATAAACATGGTGACATGTTAGGTGCGTGGAAAACGGATGCCAGCAGGGTTTCTGTCTACAAGAGGTACAAGGGAAGGATCGAGAAGTCTGGCTATTAATTGACTTAGAATAATTTCTTGGGGTACCTTTGAACTAGACAGTGATAAAACTGTATATGGTCCCTACTCTCTATCATGCTACATCATTTTTACTGTGAAGCTTTATAGTTTTCTGAGAATTTCAAAACTTTAACATAGAACAGAAAGTTAGATACTTTACACTTTACAACACAGTCATATTGTCTTGTTCTGATGTATGTTTTAGAGTCCATGGTATTATCTGAAAATTTCCTTTCAACCTAGAATTTATGATGAAGGATCTAATTTGAGCTCAGTGCAATCTAATTGAATGTTCCTTAAAAAGAGCTGGTTAGGGTCAAGGGTCATGAAGGAAGAAAGGAAATTATTAATTTAATCAAGAAGAAATAAGTTGCAGCTTATTCTTACTATTATATTGAAGGATTTATTTAAGAGGATGTCAGAATATTATTAGAAAAGAACCAAGTTTTCAAGATTTAGCATGTAAATTTGCATATGCAGATTAAGTAATGGCCAAACTGTAAGTAACAGCCAGAAAAGATAAAATATGTATAAACATAGTAGCCACCTTGTCATTGGCCCTAGGGTGAGAAGACACTTTGCAAAACTATTTTATTTTAGTTAACAAATGATGTGTTTTTGAATGTATAATGGGAAGATGTATGAGGAGGCGAATTACAGGAACTGAGTTAGTAATACTTGCATACTTTAATACTGAAATTTCTTCATTCAAAATGCCTATCACTGTGAGAATAGAGTATTTTAATTTTATGATTGAAATCTATTATCATTAAGAAGAGTGGGACAGTCAGTAAGATTTTAATTCTGCTTGCCAAAAATCAAATGCAATATAGTAAAGAGAGACAAAGCATACATTTTAAAAAAAATTCCATTACCACAAATAGTTGACTTATTTCTTTATTTTTCTCCACTGAATTAATGAGGCAGTTAATCTCAATCCACCAGACCACGTTTGGTGCTTTGCCTAGGTCTTTTCGGTGGTTCTGTCCCGCACACCTTATCATGGAAACCACTCAGCCCCCAGGTTCCCTGCAAAGCAGTCACAATGTTTCAAAGACAAGCTGAACACTTACCTTTCTTGCATGGGTGGAAGTTGTATCCAGCTATTAAATCGGGGATCATATCGGCTGACAAAATTTGTACTGTGTTTTCCTGTAAAAATATATTTGAGACACTCAAAACAGACTCCTTTCCTGTTTGTATATTTAATAATTCTTTTAAAATGTGTCTGTTCTCAGGTTTAGCAAACAGAAGAATTCAGTAGAACGACAATTTTACATGGTGTGAGAAGTGGTAAATCAGGGGAAGAATAAACATTTATTCTCAAATGTATTTCTTTTTTTCCTTCTCTTCCCTTCTGCCTTTTTTTTTTTTTTAGAGGAGTGAGTTATATTAAAAATAAATTGACCATAATAGTAGCAATTAGTTGTTAATAACCAGTTTCATGACAAAATTGGGGTAAATCTTTCTGGGTTTTGGTGTTATGTACTAGGAACATGAAATTATTACCCATAAATAATCAGATCCAAAGACTACCTTTTAAGACATCTTTTGTTCAAGTTGTTGTTGTTGTTTTTAATGATCTGATAACTCTAGCAGTGGTGGAGTTTGCTACCAACCCATGGAAATTACACAACCACTACAGTAAGTTTGTATAAGAAAGTCAGTTTCAGTCTATGCACGTTGCGTAAGTTCTGTGTGTGCATTCAGTCCAAGCACAGTTGCTGTGATGTGTTACATGGTACATGTGCTGAAATATGACTCCTTTGCTCCTTTTCCATATAGATTGACACCAAAGCAAGACATGGAAGCAAAAGCGTGTACTCCATTTGCTGTATAGCACCTGGATGACAATAAACTTTTTTTTTGTTTTGTTTTTGATACAGCACATGAGGTCTTAACGCTAAGTCTGCTTTTGTTCAGATGTGTCATTAAGCATAAAGGTATCAGACTTCACCACAGCAATAAATGATGTATGTTCATGTGGACATGTGCTCACATGGGCACATAGAGACAATATGATTATTAATAATACAATATATATTGAGCAGATACTGCATGTCTTATGTATTCTAGGTTCTGAGAATATACTGGTAAACAAGACAGACAAGCTCCTGTCCTTACAAGTGAATACATTAATATACATTATCAAGTGGAGATAGATGAATGCTATAAAGAAAACTAAGGTGGAGATTAATAGAGGGGAGGCCAGCTTAGGTAGGATGGTCACCTGCTCTCAGGTGTCTTCTGCAGTCACACAGGCTTCTGCTGACTGAACCTGTCATGGTGAGCCTACGGTGTGTGAAACGCCCCCTAGCTGCCTATGAGTTAAAAACTAGCAAGAAAGCTGGTCCAACCATTATGGAAAGCAGTATGGCGGTTCCTCAATCTACTAAGAATGGAACTTCCATATGATCCAGCAATCCCACTCCTAGGAACAAAC
>JAGFMF010011464.1:9157189-9173805 GCA_019455555.1 Galemys pyrenaicus | reverse complement strand
AAGGAATAAGAACAACAACAACAACAATAATAATCACAATAAAGACACAAAAACCAAGAATGAAAAGACAAGGGCAAATTGGGGACACTTGGTGGGGAGAGAAGAGGGGGAGGGCTGAGGGCAGATGGGAGCACGGGGGACTGAGGTGATGGTGCACTGGTGATATGGTGATGGGGAACACATGGGGATTACAACTGATGTCAAATATATGTAAATTAAAAAATGTTAATAAAAAATAAAAACCATGGAACAGTGAAAAAAAACTAGCAAGAATGTTGGGGTGACTAAAAGGGGTGGGAAGGTCTTGAGGTGGACTAGAGTGGACTTGTGTATTTGATGGAAGAGTGACAGGAAGCCGCTGGCAGGTTTTGAGAAATGAGGACAGTGGCATAACATAGCCTGAACAAAGGTCACACTGGTGCTATACGTAGACTTGATGGGGCCACTCTGCAGGCACGAGACTTGCCTGGGGGCCATTGCAAGAGCCAGGGCAAGAGCTGATGGTGGCTTGAAGGTGCTGTGGTGAGGTCAGGTTTGATATTTATTTTATGGAAACAGTCAGCATTTTCTGATTGCCTGAGAAAAGGGAGTTCATTAAGGAAGGTGGACAGATGTTTAGCTTTAGTAACTAGGTTTTGTAACTAGTTTTGTAGTTTGCTAAGGTAGGGAGCCCAGGCAGGAGTAGTGTGGGGGTTGGAGGAAACATCAAAAATTCTGTTTGGGCTTTAAGCTTACAGCCTACAAGGCGTCAAAGTGGAAGTGTCTGGTAGTCCACTGGCTGAAGGAGATTGCAAAGGCACATTTTGGATACCTGGCTCAGAGATATTATTTAAACTCAGCAAGCAGGATGTCACCCCATGGGGTGGGTATGCAAATGGAATATAATGCATCATGGGAGTGGCTCCGGGGTGGATACGGAAAAACTAGGAAAGGATAGGAACTGTTGGAGATGAAGATGGGAACAGTATTTTGGAAGCCCCATGAAATAGTTTAAAAAGGACTGCAAGTAAGAAATGAGCAGAAGATTTGGCAGCCTGGAGGTTGGTGATGGCCTTGAAAAGGATTGTGTCACTGAACAGGTGGGGATGAGAGCCTGAGTGGGGAGGCCTCTCTGGAGCAACCTAATGTGTAGAGCAGAGGCAAGAGGACAGGCAATGATTCCTAGAACTTCTGCCATTAAAGGATTATAGCTGTAGAATGCATTATTCTTAATTCTTTTGGGAATTTATCTTGGAACCTATCAAGAATGGTGCTTTATTTCTATAGGAAATAATGGCAAATTTGAAAAGCCTCAATGATAAGCCAATTCTAGACACAATCTCGCCTTGAGTTTGGAGTCTCCATTGCTGAAATCACAGTGTTTGGGAGCATTCTTAGGCCTGGCATTCTCAACTCTTTCTGTAGACCCCCAAATAACACTTCATGAACCAACCTGACCACATAAATCCTCCCACACGATCCCTGGAATCCAGGATCTTACATCAGTGAAATCATTCTAACCTTTACATTCTCTTCTGAAGGGTGCCTTGAAATTCTTTTCTAATCACTGACCTCTGAAACTAACCTCTAAGAGTCCTATTTTCCCTGCTGCTCGCCCTAATGAGAGAGCACCCCATTGTTCCTATTATTGGAGGTGGGTGGCACTTCTAATTCTTCTTCATTGCCACTCGACATCGTTAAGAACCACTATTTTAAAAGATGTCTTTAAATTATACTCCCTGTTGCCTTGCAGTACCACCTCCTGCACTTGACCCCACTGCTTCTCAGCTCTCTCACTGCTTCCCGACTCTCCCCCACTTCTACATCTTTGGTGAGGATGACCTTTCAGCAGACGCCCCTGTTCACTATTACACAGTCGATGCCTGAGATGGAAGAAGGGAGAAGTTTTCGGTAGGTAGAGAGTAAGAAGTGGGAAGGAAAGGAAGTCCGCCCGCCCCACACCCCGCCACCATGGCAGTTATTCTGGGAACCACTCATCAGTTAGTGAGACAATGTAAATGGGTTTTCTATAAATTGGGGCACTGACAGAATAGATGCTTATATATCATTAGAATATTATAATGCATGCCTCTCATTACTGATATGAACGGAGGTAACAGGAATTAGTATCTACAGCTGAGTTAAAATCAATACATGCATCCCTCTTACATTTCCAGTAACTAACATGTTTCATGATTTCAAAGTGTGGTCTTAATAATCAAGATAATCAATCAGTAAAATAATATTTGTGTTTTAGGAGCATGTATTGATATATACAATGTTTCATTTCATTCAGGGACATGCGTCCTCAGACCTGTTTTTTCATCTTCGGAACTGACACATACAAAACATTTGAACACCAGGAGTTTAAATGTTGCCTTCTTCCCAGCAATGACATAGAAATATGTTACATATTACCACAGGATTGTTAGTATTCATAAATTTTGGTATTGCCTTCCTTCTAATTGTTTGACATAGTATAATAGGAACCCAAATTTTTGAGAAGATGAATCCCTTCATGGTTTCCTCATTAGGGAATGATAGCGTGCTTTGTGAGAGAGAGCGAGCTACTTTCCGTTATAATACTAATTTCACTTTACAAGATCAGTGGCCAAAAACAGATTGATGTTTAAATATCTCAACAGATGCATATGTTTACATGCGGGAGCAGTGTATAGCGTGGCTAAAAACGGGGGTGCTGGAGTGGCGAGGCCTGGGATGGAATCAGCTCATCTTCTGGAGCTGTGAGTCCTGGCCAGTTGTGTAACCGCTGCGGGTTTAGTGTCCAGTAAAACTAGAGCAATCATGAAACAAGCCTCACGGGATGGTCGTGAGGATTGAATGAAAAGAGGCAGGTGCGTGCTTAGCAAAATTCCTGACAAAAATACCCACTAAATACCAGTACTAATACTAAATAAGTCCGCACTGAGTGACGAGATAGAAGAAAACTGAAGTTAGCTGGGAAATGCTGAAAGGACGCGGTGCGTGGTTCCCACGCCCTCGCTGTTTCAAGTGATGGTTGCTCATGGTCTCAGGGGTGCCCCCTGTAGGGAAGTGCCCTTCACAGTCCTCCCCACAGCCCTGGACACCCCCAGATACGGGAATATGGACACATTGACGTGGGAGTACAACGCTGGCCTGCTTGCCTCCTGGAGTGACCAGTTCTCTGTTTGGTGACCGGTCAGTGCAAACCCACCTAAAACGACTTCACGTGCCCAACAAGCCAGGCACAGAGCGACAGCCTTCAGGTAGAACTCCGCAAGTTTTAAAAAGGGGACCACCGGAAAGAGAGTGAGTTGGCAGGCCCACACCGTGACGGAGCACACAATCGTAACAAGGGGCTGAAGTTTTGTAGAATTTGTCTGGACTTCCTAGTGGCTGAAGCAATGAGGAGCTACGCGCTTCACCACAGGGTCGCGCAGTGCCTCGCTCTGGGCCTTCAGAAGGCGTGCTCCGAGCGCTCTGAGCGTGGCAGCGAGGGGCGGCCCCACAGCAGCGTCACGTGGTGCTTCTGCAGTCTTTCCTCACAGCATATTTGCTGAGGGCTTGAAACGAATTGCTTTTCCTCTCAGGGGTAGGAGGAGGCAACTCAGTGAAATCCAGCAGCAGTTATGGGAGCCTGAGTTGATTCAAAGATAAAATCTTCACTCTTTAGCGAGGAAGGCATATATCCTTTATACTGTCCCCCAGCACCGCCCCACCCCCAGTCTCTCGCTGCCTGTCTGTGTGTTTACTAGAAGCTGAAGTAGGCAGTTACAGGTTATTTCAGGAGCCCTAAAGCTCTGGAGCAGGTTTTCTATGCTGCTGATTAAGTTTTGCTCGTAGGAGTGAGAGAGTCGTAGTGTTTTGTGAAGTTGAATCGTTGCACCAAAATTGGCTATTTTTAACAGAGGCCCACCCAGTTCACCTGGCCAGAGGAGTGGGCTGAGAGAGCAGTGCCTCGAGAAATAGGACCCTCCAGCACTTTTTTTTTTTTTGGGTCAGGTGTTAGCTTTAATCTGGCCATCAAAAAGAGTGTCTTCAGGTTATTCGCTTGGGCAAGCCCGATGGCTGTGCTCTGTGTTTATGTACCAAGGCCCCATTCAGTTGTTTGGAGACAGGGTAAGTGCAACCGTGAGTGCCTGAGTTTACGGGGGCTGCATGGATGCAGGGTTCTTTGTTGACACACGGAATACATCTTTGCAAAGATAATTAGGGGAGAGAAAAGTTCACTTTCACCCCTGTTCCAAATCTGTTTTTCACAAAGTCCAGGACTGTCCCTTTTCCACCCTGAAAAACAGGAAGCAGCAAACTGCAGCTCTTGAGAAAGAATGTCCCCCTTCTTCAAAGAAATGCTCTTGCAGGGTGGCCTGGATTTTTTCCTTTAGGATTTTCTAGAGTGAACAGATGTAACACTTTTCTATAATTTGCCTGGGTACAGATGCTGAAAGAGAGCATTCACAATAAAATATAAGCAGTATATGTAATTTCAGCTGGATGTTCTGGGGTATTAAAGTAAAAATGTGTACCTGCAAGCTGTTTTATGGGTTCTCAGTCCTAATGATCTCTGTTACACAGAAGGTTACAACTGTAACTCCTCTTTCGTGGGCAAGCTTTCCAAAGATATCTTGGTAATTTTGCGTGTTCCACAAGGCACAGCGTTCTCCCCGTGCTCGGCTTGGGAAGGGTATTAAAATATTTGACTTCTCTTTGCAGTAAGTTTATGATGTAATCACATCGACAGGGCAGGGAGTGGGCCGTCTGTGGCAGGAGCCCTCGCAACAGGCCAGGCCGCTGGGGTTCGTCTCGGACAGCACAGGCTGCAGGAGAACTCCAGGGAAGGTCAGGTGCAGCATGAGGCTGATAATGCTTATTTACTGAAACTTCATTATGAGACTGGTAAAATGGGAGACAAGTGATGGAGAAGGTGGTGGGAATTCTTAATAGCTGCAGCTTGCTACCTGCCTCTGGGGACTGTGTACTGATGCTCATGGCATTTCTCAGGGGATGGATAAGGAGAGGGCCGGGCGTCGCTGTGAATTCAAATCCCCAGACAGCGAGTGAGTGAACGCTCTGCTGCCTGCGTCCTCGGCTGCTCGTGAGTGACCCTCCTCCCGCTGTCAGCCCAATTCGCGACTGCTTTATTGTCCCTGCCGCACAGAGAGGCTCGCAGCAATGACAACGTGGACGGCTTCTGGTGCCTTGCACGACGCACACACTTGTTGCGCACTACTGGCACGTGTTCAATAGTTACCGTTAGGGTTCCACTGGTCCTCGCCCCCCAACACGAACAGGAAGTTCTCCACCTCCACCACGCAGTGATGTGCACTGTTGTATGGCATGACTGGAAAGATCAGAGAGAGAGAAAAAAAAAAGGACGTGTGAAATTTTCCATCTTAGGACTTGAACCTTGGCTCACTCGCCATTTGCTCTCACCAAAGTGTATAAAACGAGAGACGGGGCGGAAGGAAGAGAGGCGGCCGCGCTGTGGAGCGGGGCGCCCCTCTACCACAGCGGCGGGGGCCGTGTGCTCACAGCCACTTCGGTCCCAGCCCCTTTCGATGAATTTTACATGTTATTCCACAAATTAGTCAAGAACAACCTGTCATGCTGTTTTTGATGCTCAAGTTCTCCTCACCTGCCTGGTGATGGGGATCACGTTGTGAAAGGCTGACTGACACCCCCAAACGTCAGGGCTGGGTGGGGGGTTACTCCCCGGAAGAAGCAACCCTGCCTACTCTTGGAGGCACGAAGCTGCGCTGCCTAAGCTTGGTTTGCTGGCAATCTTTCCAGAAACAGACTCGGGGTGCTCGGTGCTTTCTATTCCACAGCAATGAGCAAGCTGAATTTCCATACAGTTTCAAGTTTTTAAATTAAGGTCCTGCTGATTTAATGCCTTCTCCAAATGTATACGCTTAATTTCCTGTACAATGTCATTAGCAGCACAATCACACATTTTCTATCTGTCTGCTTAGGAGCTCTTCTGTAACGAAGATTAAAACTGTCAGGACCATCACAAACATCCACTCCCCTCGCTCACCCTTCTCCCTGCCCTGATGTGGCTGTGAGGAGGGGGTGCTATTTAGAAACCCACGAATGCCAGAGTTCTCCGCATGCGTTCCCATTTACATTTTTTGGGGGGGAGACACACGGCCAGAACAGGACACCCTGTCACCCCGCGGGCAGTGCAAAGTCCGGCGCCGTTGCTGTAATATCGCACGGTAAATGTGCACCCGTACAGCATCGGTTATCACAGCACATGCAGTGGTTTGGGCCCAGCGACACCAGTAGGAAAAATGACGTCCTTGTTCAGCTCATCATATGGGCACCTTAAATCTAGGTGAGGACAAATGGGGAGGTGATGTGCATGTGCAGGCAGGGAACTTATTGCTTGACACGGATCAACAGAGCACTTAAGAAACCAGTGCAGTGGGAAATCAATATGAGTCAGGGCCAGCTCTTTCCTTCTATGGTCTTGTGCCAATGCCAGGGGAGAGAGAGAAGAGTGAGACACGGAGGGAGGGAAGGAAGAAGGGAGGGAGGGAGGGAGGGAGGGAGACTGAGAGGGAGAGAGACACAGAGAAAGAGAGAGACAGAGACACAGAGACACACACAGAGAGAACACACCTATTCAATACCTGAATAATTTAGGAAGATATACATCTCTCATTTAATTTTGCTTTTTTTATCTTTAATTTTCCACGGAATGTATTTATACTGGCTAAGACATACAAATAAAATAAGCAGTCACACCTTTGAAACCCGTAACAGCTTCTGAAAAAAGCAAATCAGATCAAATCGGAACTTAGGACAGGATTTTTAGGAGTTCTGATTATTTTATCATTCACTTATTTTTATTGTGATAGTCATTATTTTATGTAGAATACAAACTACAATTTATACAATACAGATTTAAACTATTTAAGATACAATGCCAAACTAGATAGTGTATGTACTTATTTATATGCTTCTGTCTATGTCTTACGGGCAGAATTATTTGGTTGGTCCAGGGGAAATTGAAGAGAATAATTCACTTTTTCTGGGTACACTGGGTTACTCCTTTCTCAGATCTGTGAATCATGGACTCTCCTCGGTCCTGTGTCCTCTTCTATCTATTTTATTGTTGTTCTTTAATTTAAGCACCGTCTCATGGATTTAAATATCTTTATGTTGCTGCTGCCCCAATTTCTTTGCAGGCTGGCAAATGATATTCATTGTTCTTGAACTTATACCCACAAGGGAGAAGGCATTGGTATGTAAACCCTTGATTTGGGGGATAATGTAGAAATTGGCTGTGCAGTGGATTTGTGTGGTCCATCAGTTAGGTTAATTGACTAAGGGAGTCATCTCGGAAATGTTCTTTTGCCCCTCAACCCTCAGTTATCTTTTTGGAAAAATGTTTTTAACTATACAGATCCTGTAAGTTTCAGTTCTCAGTCTACTGGGGGAAGAGTATAGGTTGGATTCACAGAGCAACTTAGACTGCAGACATCTTATTATTTTAAAGAACTTTTCATTGTTTGGATGATAATGATGGCTCCAAAATACCAGACCCAAGCCATGCCATCCATGTGTGCTCTATGTTGTGAACGACCTGCTGCTGTTCCATGCCATTGTCACGGCATCAGGTCAGCGTGACCTACAGCCATCTGCGTGCACCTACTGATGGCTGGACAGAGTTACTTATGCCACCCTTCCAATAGTCATTTTAAATTTTTGGTTAGTTTCATCCCCCCAATCTTCTAAGGAGTGCAAAATTATATTATCTTCTTTTTAACTGGAAGTCCAGCTTTGTAATAAAGCAATCTCTGAAAATACAACACCTGTGTTTTGGTTCTGCCATTCATTTGTCCCCATTCATGCAAACAGACATTAAGTGAAGGAAATAATACATGATTTATTCTTAAGTCTCCTCATTTGATTACTCCTGTTGTTATGCTTTATGCCAACAAATGAAACTATTGCACTAAACTGTTTCACCTTCAGAAAAAGAACAGGTCATTGAAATTCTAATATAAAAGATATTCTCATTTATCTATTTTTTTTACTCTTTTTAAAAACCTATATGCTATATTTCTTGGTTGAATGTTTGAATTATAACTACACACAAATAACTCTTTAAAAATTATTATTCTGAATGTAAAACGCATTAATTTTTTTTTAGAAAAAAACCTATACTAACTCCACTGAAGTTCTCTGCAAAAAACCCAATTTCTTTGACTTCTGATTAAACCTGAAAGAAAGCAAAAATAAATACGGCCAGTGAGCAAAAGTAGATATCTATTTGAAATGGCAGTATGTGCTGCACTTATTTTCCTTTAAGTACTCAGAAATACATACCTGCCCCTTCCCACATTTCTCCCCAGGTGGACCTGGCCTCGCCCTCACAGGCAGGTAGTGGAGGAGAAGTTCGTATGCCATGTTCATACATCGCCTGGTGTGAGCTTTTAGCGTGTCAGTCAGTGAGTTAGAGGGAAAGGGTAAAGAGAAGCTAATCAGGATGAAATGAGATTAAAGGCTGTCTAATTTTACAGCAACTGTGATCCATCAGCCACTGTGAAAGTGACAGTGGAAATGAATGATGGAGACAGACAGGTGGGGCTGTACATTTCACTGATTTATCCTCAAATGCACTGGGCCTTATTTTATTGAGTGAACATGACCGCATTTATCATGACTGTCATCTAAACCCACTTCCCTCCATTTAAAAAGGTCACTTTACTCAGAAGAGGTAGGAGAGAGGCACTTTCAAATCAGATTTAAAATCTAATAACACGTGTTTATAAGGTCCTTTGTGAGAATTCTCAACTTTATGAAACAAACTAGTTGTGCTGAAAGGAAAGGGGGAAAAGGCAGAAAATTGAGAAAGGAACCTTTGTTATCTAATGGGACACTTTCATTTGGTCTTTAAATTTAAAGCCATTTGTACCATTTTTGTCTTTTACATCAAACACCTGGACTGTATTCGAGAAATTAAATCAAACACATTTAATATTTTTAATTAAGAAAGTTGAGAGCAGGTAATGCTATTAAAAAAAAAAAAACTTTGAACAGATATTAAGTCACAGTGTTTACTTGTCAGGATGACTAATCATCACACACTAAATAGATATCAGCAATTGTTACAAGCCGAATGCCTGTACAATCCACATACATACCTGTTAATTGTTCTCTCATAATTTTAAGGTCATAAAAACCTCAGTTACACAGTCCTTGATCCATGTACTGGGGTGTTATGCACAAAATTGGTTTTTGTGCAAATAAAAGAAGAGTCAAACCCTCAGAGTATTTTCACAAGAGTAATCACATTTGCCAAATATCTATGCGCCAGGTAATAAATAGGCGGGTGCTCTGTATATCTGTACCTATTGCTATAATTTTGATTATTAAATATACAGTTACTTTTATATATAGTCACCTATGTTATATATCTGAATGTAGAACAACAGGTGTTTTGTTTTGCCATCCATTTGCTCCCATTTCCAAGGAAAAATTAGGTGGAGAAGTAATATGATATTGAAATACATAACCCGTGACCAAATATACCTTCATTTTATTTACCCAGATATTTCATTGAATGCAATTAACTCCAAGGGAGGCATTATTCATTCATTTTATTTCTGTAAGAAATACTGAGGCCTTGAGAGGTTAAGTCACTTGTTGAAGGTCACACTCAGCAAATGAATGGCAGAGATAGAATCCAAAAAGGGATATCTGGGCCCCACCCCATGCTCTTATCCATTTCACTCTACTGATTTTCAATAGGTATGTTCATCCGAGCAGCAAGTAATTACCGAGTACCTGTGTGTTCAATGATAGTGTTCCTGAAATTTCTGTATAATATTTTTGTCCTGAATCATATTTAAAATGTTTATTATTTTCGTGTTTTAAGGAATGTGACTAAAGCAAATGGACGCACCTTAAAATTTTTTCCTATGAATCCAGAGATTCAAATAGTTGATTTTTCTTAAAGGAGAGTCCGTTTGTTGGACAGAGCCAGGAACACACTGAGCAAATCAGTCAGTTAAAGATGGGTAGAACCTACTGGCAGAGAATTTTCATTTTTATTTTCTTCCACAATGAGGGTATATTTCAGTCTTGCAAGCCAATTCCAAGTCTCCTGGTACATAAAATGTACAGGAGGCTTGTTCGACAATACAGGAGGTATTTGTGAAAGGCTTCTCCTGCTAGGGATCCATGCTATTCTATTTCCTTCCATATTTTCTCTCTAAGGAAAGTATACCTTTTCCGGCAGAAAGTACAAGTACCCTTTGCAACCACAAATGTTCATGAACCTCCAAAAAAGATTGCCTAGGGCTACCCCCAAATTATAGGATTGCCATAGAAATAGTTACTGGATATTTATCATTTTAATGCATCATTTATGAGGGCCTTGATTTCCTTTTCGCTTAAAATATATGAAGTTGCGAAACTGTCAAATATGACATACTTTCTAATTATTTTAAAAAGTAATTAATGGTGATGATAAAAATGTGACCTTATGAAAAAGAAGGATATACAGGGCCAATACATTTTCCTTCTTCTTCTGACACCAGTCTTTCAACTTCCTACCACAAAGGTTATTCCTGTTAGTGTGTCTTGAATTTTCGTTCCAGAAAAATTGTTATGAGTCATTTTCTTTAATAATACAGAGGGTGGCAATATGCCATGGGCACACTATCTAGTATCTTGCTTTTTTGTTTTTGTACTCAAGAAGCAATTGTCCCACCCCACCCCCACGCCACCTATCCAATCAAACACTTGCAGCGGCAGCCCTAGGACCGGCCATGTTCTACTTGCCGGGAAGTCGTGGTGACAGTATCAGGGACATTGTCGTCAGGGAGGCACACAAATAAACAGGTGCTTTTATTTCAAATCACAAGTGCAGCAAAGAAAAGTAAAGCAGGGTCAGAGGAGAGGGAGGGTGGGGAATCTGCTAGGGCTTAGAAAAGGCCAGAGTAGGCTAAGTACATGACTTTTAAAAATTATTTTTAATCTTTTAAAAATTATGTTTTTTTGAGGTGATGTTGCTTACAATACTGCATGTGTTTTAGGGGGGGAAATTCATGCTTCTACAAATGTATGTGGTCTCACTATGCTCACCACTGAAGCCCCAATAATCCTCCACCATAGTCCACTGGTCCCCTTCCCTACTTGTTCCCAACCTCCATCCTCCCCTCTGGTAATCCCAGTTCTGCAGTCAGATATTTTCAAGGTTTTTTTTTGTCTATCCCTTTACTCTGCTTTTTATATTCCACACATGAATGAATCATCTGGTATTTGTCTTTCTTTCTCACTTATCTTTTTCAGCATGACCCCTCCAGTTCCATGGATAAGTACATGACTTTTGAACAGAGAATTAACTGAAGGGAGCAAGCAAACTGTTCAGGGTATAAATGCAGGAGTGGCAAGTGCAAAGGCCCCAAGGCATGAGCATGGCATGGAGAACAGTAAGACAACCAGGAACAGAGGGATCTGAGATGATGTCTAGCAGGGAGACCAAAGGCAGGTCAGATGTAAGGTTGTAGGCTGGGTCAGACCCAGACAACTTATCCAAGACAATGCTTGCATAATTTATCATGCATCTTTTTAATGGCTTTGGTGGGTACGATACAGTGTATTTCCATTCTCTTCTGATAGCTATTTATTAATTGATTGCAACAAACATTTACTAAACCCTCATTAAGTGCAGACACTTTTCTGGCTGCTTGTAATACAGCAGGGAACTAAGCCGCCAGTGTCACTGCTTTTATATAGCTTACATTATTGAGGAAAGAAGAATCTAAACAAATACATAAAGCACAGGCACGCAGCCAGGTGAAGGCAGGATATAAAGAGAATATAATGGGACGATGTATTAGGAAGAGCACTGAGAGGAGGCATGTCTCCTTATACTCTAGCTGGGGTGGACAGGGAAGGCCTTGTTGGAGAATGGCATTTAAGACAGAATTTAAAGGGTGAGCTGGAACCATCATTACAAACTAAGGGGGAAAAAATCCATGCAGAGGACCCTGAGGTGTGAATGAACTAGATTTGTCTGAGAAGCCAAAAGAAAGCCAGTATGTCTGGGACACAGAGGGTAAGGGCAAAGGGTGCTGAGATAAAGTCAGGAGACAGATAGAGGCTGGGTACATGGGTCTTTATATGCAGGAATAAGTGGTGTGGATTTTATTCTTACATGATGGAAAGGCATTGAAGGGATTTTGAGCAGCAGCATGACATAATTTGATTTATGTTTTAAAAACATCACTCTGACCACTGTGGATGTTGCAGGAGTAAAAGAGGGAGTAGGGGGAGATCAGATGGGACACCCCTGAAATGGACACCGGCTTGATCAGGAAGGGACTCTAGGGGTGAGAGAAGGGGCATGTGCTGAAGGTTGTTGCTATTACAGGCAGCGCTTTGGTGAGTGTCCTTGTCGATATACAACATGCATCTACAAGATTTCATCTGTAGGCTTCATTCCTCCTGCAGAATTTCGAACCAAAGGATGGGTGCATTTTGCATTCTGATGACTATTGTCATATTGTCCTCTTACGTATCTACCTTGGATTTAAACTGCATTTATTTAATTATGGCAAAAGTTGAGCGTCTTTTCATACATTTAAAGTCCTTTCATATATTATACATTTTTATACATTTTATACATCTTTCTGTTGGGTTTGATTTCTTGATTTCTTAAGTTAGGTTACCTGTAATTATGTGATTTCTGTTTTCAAAGGGTTCTTTTCTATGAGTGATCTAAACTGGAAAAATAAATGATATTTTGGAAGCTTGGTATTGCTAGAATATATATTTGTGAAATATTTACTCATTGAAGCAAATTCAAATAGCAATTACATGCTGTTGGAAACAAATATAACCTGAAATAAAGATGCCTCACTTTAATAGTATTGAATGAGTTTTCCTTTCCATGGGATTGTAGAGGGATTTTGTTTTACAATTTCTTCAGTTGTATAGTAAGTGTAATTGAAAAACATAAATGTTTAAAAATATGCTGGTTTAATTCTATCATCTAATGTTTCTGTGAAGATCTGGCAACTTGGCCATTGTCTCTGTAGATAGAAACAGACGCACAGTAAACATCTTACATAAAGCAGGTGCTTATAGCTATTGTTGACTAAATAATCTACAGAGAAGACTATGTTATTATCCCCCCATTGTATTTGTACTATATCTGCAAACTAAAAATACATGAAAATGTTGTGCATTTGAGAATGATTTTATCATTGTGGACAATTTGCCTGGAAAATTAAGCCCCATAAGAAATTCACATGGTCTGAATCCAGTGTCCAGTAGATTGAGTTCCTGAATTAAGACAAAGCTTGCCAGTACTCCCTCTCTCATGTTTTAATATACTTGCCAATACTCCCTCTCTCATCCCCAACTTGTTCTGCACACACTGGACCAGGTCTCCATAGTCATTGGAGACAAAGTTATTGAAGTGAGTTTAAGACACATAAATCTGAAGGTGAAATAAATGCATGTATGTTAGCATTTGGAGACTGTAATAACCAAGAGTAATTGTTTCTCTTGCAGTCTAAAACTGTATTTAAGGGAGATTTATCTTGACAATTGGAACTGCTTTATTAACCCCTTCTCTAGCACTAAGTGCCCTTTGCCATATCATAATATAGTAGTAAAATCCCCTTAAGGCCAAATCGTGCCACCCCTTAACCTTAAGCCTACCATTGTACCCAGAACACAGTGGTGGTTCAGACTCGGACTTTGTTATATCTTTCATGTCTAGTAGTAGTTAGAAATTCTTAGCTAGCATTCATTCATGTTACTGATATTTATTGATTTTCTAATATTTCTAATCAATAAATATCAGTAACATGAATGAATGCTAACTAAGAGAGACCTGGTGTTTACTTCTTTGTAAGGTGTCAAAGGTGTGGTGCGTACCAGGAGATAATGAAGGTGTAAGAAGAGAAGTAAGACAATGGAAGAGGGAGGAAGCTGTGCCTTAGATAGGAATTCTATGACTTCTCAGACAGATGTCACCCTATAGGCAATACATATGTCAGTTTAAGGCAAAGGTGTATAAAATCTTCAATAACTGTGATATATTCCTTTAGAAACTATGATAGATGTAGTTGTGCCAAGGTCAAAGGTTTTTAGTAAATCTTTGTAGATTTACAATTTTAGCTCTGAGCACTTAACTTGGGGGAAGTGCTAACAACCAGCAAGGCCAAAGTGAGTTACAAGATTTTAATTAGCTATTTAAGAGTCTTAGTTACTAGAATATTTTCACTGTGTTCCTAAACTGAGATATCAACTACTTTATTGTAGGTAGTTTCTGGTATGTTAGTTGGAAATTAAGCATAGTTTCAGTTTTCACTTTTGGAAAGTAATCTTTAGGAATGAAAGCTGCAAAAATTAGTGAGTGTGTGTTTTTTTTAAACTTGCATTTCCAGAGACATGTTCATGAAACATGCTAGTGCTTGGATGTTTGCTTTTTCTTAAGTGTTAAAACAATGTCGTCCTGACCTTCTCTTTCTGGAAAGAGAGAGATTGTACTTTTCAATGTTTGACACCTTGAAAAGCTCATTTTAAACTAGCAAACTCTTTAAATGAATTAAAGTAATAAAGAAGTGAAAATAAGATCATTGACAAAGGTCAAGACAGTCAAGATTATTTATATTGTGGATGATATGACAATTGGGTAGCAAAAATGATTGCCAGATAGTTTGAATTCTCTTAGATAATGCCCCCTTGTCCCAAACTGTTATGGGCAGGAGGAAAGAAATGGATGTGGTCTAGAGCGTGAAGATTTATAAAGAAGTGTTTTGTAATGCAAATTGCATACACTCAATACTGGAATATAAGTGCTAATCCTTCACTTTCAAACTCATGAGATCAAAAGATAGGTTTAAAAATATTTATCTATCAACTCATCCATTTATTGAAAAATATGGATTGAGGAATTATTAATTGTCCAAAACACTGGGAGGCCATTCCTATGTTACAAAGCTTATAGTAGAGAAAGAGAACTCATAAACAGACAGGATATAGAATGCTCTAGAAGGGCAATAGAAGCATCAGGGAGGAAATAACCAAAACTTCAGGGAAAGAGAGAGAGAGACTAAAGGTAAATCATAAGGTTTAAAAGGGACTTTCTGGGGTGTCAAAGAACCAAAAATCATTATCAGTAAAAGGAACATGGATTGCATGAGTTAATCTCTTTTGATTGCTGCATAATATTTCATGGTGTATGAAATATACCGTATGACATATATATGACATATATACACATATGACATATGACACATATATACATATATACACACATATATACACATATATATATACACACACATATATACCACATCTTCTTGATCCAGTCATCTGTTTTTGGGCATCTGGGTTGTTTCCATAGCTTTCCTATTGTGAAAAGTGCCGCAATAAACATAGGTGTGCAGGTATCCTTTTGAATTACTGTTCTTGTGTTCTCTGGGTAGATTCCCAGGGGTGGAACTGCTGGGTCATATGAGAGCTCCATTTTTAGTAGTTTGAGGAGACGCCATATAGTTTTCCATGAGGTTGGACTTGTTTGAATTCCCACCAGCAATGTAGTAGCAGCAACTGAGATGGAGCTAGATGGGATGATGCTCAGTGAAATAAGTCAGAAAGAAAAGGAAAAATATCAGATGATTCCACTTATAGGAGGAATGTAGAGGAAACAAACAAGGGACTAAGGAAAAAATATAATAATAAATTAAAAATCAAAATCAACAGACAACTATAAATTTGAGACACCCCCAGAGGAGGAGGCGGGAGAAGGAACAAAATGGGTGGGAAATGCACAAGGGACTATGGTGATGGTGCACGGGTGAACTGGTGGTGGGAATTTCACAGGGATGACAAATGCATACTGTACAAAAATGAAAAAAAAAAGTAAAATAAATATAAAATAAAATTTAAAAAAAGAACATGGATTCAACAAATAATTATTGAGATTCTACTATGTGCCAGACTTTGGGTTAGGCTTCAGTAATACTATTTTTGAAAATTATATGAAATTTGATGATTTGATGATTATGTTATGATCACATCATTGTATCAGTTACTTTTTAAAGCCGAAGAAGAAGAAATGTGTTTAGGAAATGTGGAAGCAAAAAAGGAACAAAAAGGAGGCTAGACTATTAGAACGCTGTCCTCTTAGGCAACTGTCTCCACTCAGAGTCCCTCCAAAGCGCTCTAAACTCAGACAATACAAAGGTAGTGACTTCCAGTAAATCTCCCCTGACATTTAGAGTCAGCTGACAGTTATGCTCAAAACAGTGAGAAGGATGTTTTCTCTAGACCACCCACCTCTCACTACAGCTGTTTTTGTTGCTTCAGTGTGTTATTTTGCTTTTGCTCATATTTGACTTGGTTACTTCGCTGCAAAGATTCAGACAGAGTTGCTCCCATGGCTTGTTCATGTGTGTGTATCAGGTGCACGTCCCCTGAGCTGTGTGTGCTACTTCCAGTGAGTTCTAGAGAAGCTGAACAGTCAAGATTACACTGAGACCATCAGCTTATAGGAGGCAAAACATTAAAGTGCAGTCTATGCAAGGGTCTGATCACAAAGATATACAAAGAACTCACAAGACTCAAGAAAAATAAAGTAAAAAACCCAATCAAAAAATGGGCAGAAGAACTTAAAAGAC
>JAGFMF010011464.1:9035832-9156624 GCA_019455555.1 Galemys pyrenaicus | reverse complement strand
GCTCAAGGAATTGGGCAATTATAACCAAAAGTAAACAACAACAACAACAAAAACTTAATAAGACCAAAAAGCCGGGATAAACCAAAGGGACCAAGGGGGAGGGGAGGGGAAGGGGGGAGGGCAAAGACGGGGAAGATGCCAGAGGGTGCATGGGGGACTGAGGTGATGGTGCACGGGTGAAATGGTGGTGGGTACCCCCTGGGGACTACAAATGATGTCAAATATAACTAATAAAAAAAAATAAAAAAAATAAAAAATGCCATATATACACACACACAAAAAAAAATAAAGTGCAGTCTATGAACTAAGGAGAAGAATCCAAGGTGAGTGGTCTTGGCCGTGAGGAGGCATCTAGAACTCCCTTTGGAGAAAGTTCTGAAAAGCTGTATTGTGGGCAAAAGCAGAGATATGGGCTGCAGAGCTGAAGACAGACACATATAAGGCAACATGACAAATCCTGAGGTTCCCTTTTCTCTTTTTTTGGCACCATTTTTTACTGGCAAAACTAGACAGTCACTGAATGTTAAGTGATACTTACTTATGAATATATTTATGAATGTGTTTGAATATTTGGCACTTGTCCTGTCTTAGAATTTAGACTGCGACCCTAATGCTGAAGCTGATCTAAAGATACATGCCAGACCATCTGTGCAGGCCTTGCTAGAGATGGCTCCCAAGCTGTTTCTGACTGGCCGTGTGTCTGTGTACACAGACGTATTTAGGTTGTGTATACAATGACATGGACAACATTTAGGAAGTAGGGTTTTTGTGTGTACTTTTTTTCTTAATAAAGAGAGTGGTTAGGGAGGTGTGGGAACACTGGGCTTTTTCTATCCACAGAAGGAGAAGAGAAGACCCCTCTGTCCCTCATTCCCAAAGATGAAGCAGAAGCTTGTGGATAATTTCATGTTCCCTGCGGCTGAGCAGGCACAGGAACATTTCAAATGGCAAGAGACTGGCCGGAGCTATCTGTGAGGGTAACAGAAAGGAGAGAGCTGAGGTAGAAATGGCCGACATTTTGGATTCGGTGGGAGGAGGGGGGGCGATAGTGCTCAGTACTTTCCTCAGGGCTGAGTTGGTACTTGGAAGCTTGTTTATCTAGAACTCTCTTGAAAGGACCCTCCACCCAAGAAAATTAATTACCAGGTCAAGGTGACCCTAACAGAAGCAATGTGGTAGGCTGCCCACATCGCAGTTGGAAGTTGAAAGGGGCTCGTGATAGCACCACAGAGGCAGGTCTGTGATAGCAACACAGAGAAAGGTCTTCAAAGATGTTTCGGCATGTGCTAGGCGAAGTCTACTTGACCAACACCCCGTACAAACTTTGGACAATGACATCTAATGAGCTTCCCCGTTGGCCAACATTCCATAGGAGTTGTCGTGACTTGATATTGGGGGTGTGTCTGTGCCTGGTGTGAATTCACCTCTCGTGGACTTGGAAGTATGTGTCTGGTTTCCTCTGGGTTTTGCTCCGTGCCTCGATTCTCTCGCTGATTTTGTTTTATATATTTTTTTGCTGCAATAAGTCATAGCTGAGAATGCTGATCCTACTTGTCTTCCTAGTGAAACTATTGAAACTTAGGGGTGATCTTGTGGATCTTTGATACTATAGAAAATAGAGAAATTTCAAATGTGTTTAGAGCATACGATTTTAATTTAACATTCCAATATAACTGGGACATTTGGTGGGAATGTAGACTGGTCCAGGCCTTATGGAAAATAGAATAAAGCTTTCTCAAAAATTAAAGATGGGTCTGCCATATGACCCAGTAATTTTACTACTAATTATCTACCTGAAGGATACAAAAAACACTTAATTTGAAAGGAAACTTACACCCCCCTATTTAGTGTAGTACTATTTACAAGAGATGAGATGTTTCCATGGTGGCCCCAAACAGATGAGTGCATAAGAAGATGTACATAAACACAATGGAATACTACTCAGTGATCAAGAAGGACAACTCGGGCTGTTTGTGGCAACATAGATGGAGCTGGAAAAGATTATGCTATATAAAATAAGTCAGAAGGAGAAAAACAAATACTAGATGGTGTCTCTTACGTGTGCAATATAGAGAAACAAAATGGAGGGTCAGATAAAGACAAATTTAAAAACTAACCTTGAAAGCTGACTATAGAACTGAAGCAGTCTAAGGGGGAGAGGAATAGGAAAAGGTGACAACAAAGTAGGCAGGGAGCACAATGGACTTAAGTGAGTGGACCATGGGTGCTTCGGTGGTGGGTGCGCTAGAGTAATTACTCCTACAAGGGGGGGTTCTTCACTTTTAAAATACCAACAACGAGGTAAACCAACATTACCTCGATAAAAAGAACTTCCCAAGGAATAGCTCACAAGGAGAGATAAGACACCCAACAGAAAAGTTTTGGGAGGTCAGTTGTTGGAAAAAGTTATTTCTAGTTTGCTTCATATGCAAAGTTCATCCAGAAAACTGATCGTGGATTGTACGAATGGCAAACCTGCTTCTAGATTCCTGAGGAACACTTACAGCTGGGGAAATGTGGGCTCCAGATTTCCTCTGGTTGGATCAGTGTGCAAATCTCCCTGAGACGCCACTAGAGGCCTGCCAGAGGCGCTGCAGGATTCGTCAGAGAGCCTGACAGTGCGACCCTTCTCACGTCCTTGGGGCCATTTCAGTCTCGTTAAAATTCTGATATGAACATCTATGAGAGCATCGGGAAGAGGGAACGCGGGAGCGTAAGAGCTTCTCATTACAGAGTTCTAGAGAAGGTGAAGGCGCCGGGTTTCTGCCTAGTCAGCTGGAAACATGCAGCATCAATTTTCCCATCACTGCATCCTTTTGCTGTCTTCTCGGGGCACACTGCCTTGTCTTTTAGACAACAGAAATACAAACTGCTTTCATCCTGCTGCCTCTTTCGGCTATCATCAGAGTACCCCTCCTCTGGACCACAAAGCGGGTTACATGACCATAGTGCTGGGCACAATGAGTGATCGGTTTTAAGAGGGTCTCATGAGCCAGCCAGGCCCTTCAAAGGGGTTTACACGCTGGGGGTAACGAGTAGAAACCTTTCCTTTCAGAGCACAGAGCTGCAGCTTGTGGTTGTGGTAGTGGCGAAGCAGGTCTGAGTGAAGAAGGAGTTTATGCAGAGAGGAGAATGAGACTTCCAGAGAGTCCTGCTGGGGTTGTGAAATCTTGTTTCTGAATCTCCTCTGAGGCAGCTGCCCTGCCCTCCCTCCTGTGCGGCTGCACAGGCTTCTCTACAACCTGGACTTCCGTAGTGGCCTCCAAAATTCTCCACGCTGTCATTTTTGGCCTCGTTTTGGTTTCACCATCACAAAGCACCCACAATGATTTTTCTAAAACCCTAGCCAGATGATGTCATTCACTTCTATTCAGTCTTTTCCTTACTCCTCGTTATCCTCAGAACGAACTTGAAAGTTTTCAGAATGGCCGCAGGAGCGCATGAACTGATTTCAAACCTCTTCCTGCCATCTTCCCTTGCTCATGGTCCTCCATACTGGAAACATACTGGTTTCCTTGGGGTCTCCCCAACACCACATGTTCTTATTTTAGGGACTCTGCACTTGTTAGTCTCTCTGCCTCATGTTTTCTTTTTGTATTTTCTTGTATTCTTAAGGCTCACCCATCACTTTATTCAGGTGTCTGTTAGAAAGAGAGCTTCCGGGCCCTCCCTGGTGGCACAGTGGGTTAAGCAACACACTATGAAGTAAACCGCAGCCATTGCAGCATGAGTTCACTCCCTGCTGCCGGCTGGGGAGGTGATCCACATGGCGCAGGCAGACCTCTCCTGCCTTGCCCACTGCTCCCCTCAGCAGTGTGTTTCAGTTAATCTGCCTATTCTGCCCCCTGCTCTGTCTGGTGGATTCTCTCACCTCCCCACACCTCTGGCCTGTACCCCAGTGTTTATATGCATAAATAAATAAATTATAAAAAAAAAAGAAAGAGAGCTTCCCTGACAATCCTACTGAAAAAGGCTTCCTCTGCCATTCACCACATCCTTACCTGCTTCCGTGTTCTGGAGCACTTGATAACTTCTGTCATTATACAGTTTCTTTGGTCTGTTTATAAACAATGTCTATCCTAATACATTATCTGCATAAGCAGGCAATATACTCACATATTCACTGCATGATTTCATGTCTCTTTTCTCACCACTGAACCCCTGGTTCTTGTACCTACAAAAATGACTTGCAAACAGCAGGTGCCCAATAAATATTTATTAAATTAATGATTAAATAGCTTGTTCTCTTGAACTGGAATCCTGTAATTTGCAACAAATACTTTTAACTTTCAGGCAGAGAATGGAAAGCAATTTGGTTAAGGTATAACAGTTGTTTAATAAGAGTGTACCTTTAGCTCCCTGGCTCAATCTTGGAGACTTAAGTGTCACTTGACTTTCAAAATGGAAGACAGTGTAGTATCATAGAGATCTAGGTTTGGTATCATTTCACTGTGTGAGCCTAAGAGTCTTGATTTTCTTCATCAGTAAAATGGAGATTATAATATCTACCTCACAGGGCTATTGTAAGAATTCAATTAAATTGGACAACTTACAAAAGCACCAGGCTCATTATAGGCAAATTGTAAACATTCTTTTATTGTCTCTTTTAGTTCTTCCACCAAATATTCTCACATTGCTTAATTTTATAAAGGACAAAACACCTCCAAACAAACAAAGGCTTTCACTTGTGATTATAAATTGCCTAATAAAGCATGATTTTGATACAGAATCACTTAAAACTCAGCTTGACTTATTGAGTTAGGAATGTCTGGTACAGAAGATGACCACATCTGCATCTGTGGACAGGTGACTGGACTTTTAAGGGTTATGTAGCTGATGCTTAAAGTGGCTTAAACTCATCTCCTTATGAACATGTTCCATGAGATAAGAGATTTCATTCAGTTTTTACCTAACATAGATTAGACACCTACTACACGCTGTGTATGAAACCAAGAATATATAGTCCTTGACCAGTAAAGGGACCCAAATCCAATGCTGGAAAAATTTACATGCACATTTAGTGCAAAACAGACTGCAGTTAATGATATGACAGAGGTCCAAAATAGAGAAAATAATGAGACAGGATAATTTTTTTTTAGTTGTCTTGGGAAATAACAGCTACAGGTTTTGTCTTTGGTGCTTGAAGGAAGAGTGGAAAATGGTCCGATGGAAGGGACTCGGGGGACTCAATACATTCTGAGCCCAAAGCCACAGCGGCTGGGAAGCTGTTTGGCAGCTTTGTGGGGCTAGAGTAGAAAGTAGGGTTTGAGGAACATTGGGACATAATGTTGTAAAAGCAGTGAGGTAAGGGGCGGATAAGATCATGGAGGCCCCTGCATTCCAAAGGCTAAAAGGTTAAAGAGGGGAGTAAAGCATGAGTCCTGTGACCAGGGGATAGATCCTGTTCTTGGGTCTTGCCCACATTCTGTCATCACCTGGGCATAATGAGCTAAAACAAAGTAATCATCTTAAAACTCATAAATCCAATCAAGAGAAAAAGATCTCTAAGGGCAAAGTATGAAGAGTATAAAACTTTTAAGGGTGGAACCAGGAAAAGTAAAACATAATCATATGCAAAAGTTAAGGGGCAAAAAAAGAGAGAGTGAGACTTTAGAGGAGGCTAAAGGGAAGACCATTAACTAAAACAAAACAATGGGTATATGTATTCTTTGTGGGAGGCAGTAGGCAAGAGCATATTTATATAACAAAGGCCTAATAGCTTAGAAACTAGATATTATTATAAATAATACTGTCGTCCAACTACGACTTCCAACTCAATTAGGTTCTCCTTTGCCTCATGTTGAGAAAATGGGGAAGAACATTACACCTACCCCATGGAACGAAGATCATTCTATGCACTGTTACCCCAAAAGTTGAATCACCACTTAGCTCTTCCGCTTTGATAAAGTAGCTAGTGAATTGTCTTCTGTCCTCAGGCTGACATGGAAAGTCAGCAGCAAGGCCTGAATCCTTTTAGCCTGCCTCCTTATCACTGTCCTTCCAATCTTATTCTCCTCAAGTCCCCCCTCTTGACTCAGCTTGGATTTCAAAGCTCATCTCTGTAATCATTTCCTGGCATGCACATTCAACTCTTTTACCTCTCTCTTTACTCTTCAAACTTTCATAGCAGAGTATGAAATACAAATCTTGGTTATATACAGTCCCAAAGTCAGCACCCATACAATTGAATGTGGTTGGAAATATTTATACCACTATGTAAATAGGTCATATTTAAAATTTATGTTATTGTTGTCTGAAATGCCTGCTGTTTCTCCAGACCATTCATTATCCTATTCTTCTGGTTTAAGAGTTAAGTTCTATGGCCCATGTACCAAATCTGGCCTAACTCTGGTTTTTGTGAATAAAGTTTTATTAATATACAGTCACACTGATCCACTTCCGTATCGTCTGGGCTATTCCCTTGCTGCAGCGGCCACGTTGAAAATCTCTGACAGAAACTAAGACTGCAAAAGCCTAGTTACTTACATTCTTGTCCTTCAGAGAAAAAGTTTTTTGACCTTTGTCCTAAATGACTATTTCACATCTTGTTCTCTCTCCTCAACTTCTTAACATCTGCTTCCTGATTTACTTTTAGCGGATAACCCTGCTTTCTATTTCACTAGTAGAAACATTTAGGAAAGAACCCCCACAGGCTCCCAATATTGTACCTACCAAATTACCTGCATCAGTGTATACTTTGCCTTCCCTTTTATTTCCTTTTTATATTAAGGATAGATGGACTATCCCTGCTTATTTCTAAGGTTAAGCCCTCCATCCATGTACTAACTCAATTCCCTCTCAACTACTACAGGATATTGTTCCCCCTATAATTTTATCATGTCTTGAAATAATTAATTCTTCCTTCCTTATCAAAAAACTATCAGTAGAGAAACATGCTGTTATATTTTCACCTTAAAATTACATCTTGAATCAATATCCTCTCCTTCCGAACTATCCCTTTTCTGTTTTCCTTTACATAAATAATCTTTCAAAGATTTTTTTATGGCACAAGGGGTTTTCCTGGTGGCGCAAGGGGTTAGGCACCGCACTCAAAAATTTCTAATTTTTCTCTTTCTCTTTTCACTCAAACCCTTTCCAGTTAGGCTTCAGTCTCATCATTCCACCAAAACAGCTGCTGCTCAGTTAGCACCCGTGTTGTTAAACCCCATGGCACTTCCAGGGCTCATTTCACATGATTTTTCTGTAGCATTTGACATAGTAGATGGCTCTTTGCTCCCCACATTTCTGGAAGACAATTTTCTCGAGATCTTCCTTCTACCTCATGGCTGTTCCCTGCTCCAGCTCCTTGTGTGCTCCTTGTCCTCTCACCCTGGAAATGTCACCCCCCCTCCAAGTGTGCCCTTCCACTTTCTTTTTACTTCCATCCACACACTACCTGGTTGATTTTCCAGCACATGCCTTAAAAACAAATACCACCAGTGCAGCTTCAGTGGGCTATTAGAACACCCCTAAACTCCCGCCTCTTCCCTCTGATCCTGTCCTGCACCTGGTCAGTGTCAACTCTGCCTTCCATTGGCTCATGATGAAGAACTTAGGGGCATCCTTGACTCCTTCCTCTCACATGACACTTGATAAAATAATGATCATTTCTCCTGGGATGAAAAATATTCTTTAGACTTTAATAAAAATGAATTATGGGACCTCCTGGTGGTGCAAGGGGTTAGGCACAACACTATGAAGCGTTCACGGCCACTGCAGCATGAGTTCGATCCCTGGCCAGGGAGGGGACCCACATGGCGCAGCAGACCTCTCCTGCCTCGCCTGCTACTCCCCTCAGCAGTGTGCTTTGGTTGATCTGCCTGTTCTGCTCCCCGCTCTGTCTCTGGTGAATCCTCTCACCTCCCACACCTCTGGCCTGTACCCCAATTCCTATATCCTTAAATAAATAAATCTTAAACAAAAGAATTATGATATATATGTTATTCTAGTCTGCTCTTCTCACTTAAAAATATATGGTAAGCTCTTTTCAGTTCAATAAATAGGGATATACATTAATAGTTTTTAATAGTGGTAGACATTTTTTTGGTTATGAATAAACTAAGGCTTAATCAATAACCCCTAACTGTACTGTGGAACACAGATTTGGTTCTAATTATTTAGTTACAAATAGCACTTATGTGGATATCCTTGAACATGTGAATGATTGTTTACTTAGAATAAATTCCTAGAGGCGGGACTGCTGATGTAAGTCAGGGCATTTTATTTTTGAAACTTGAAAAATCTATCTTTTATGTAATTTACGTATAAATACGTAAATACATTTATAATGCATTGTGCTTATAAAAACACAATTGCTAGATACCTAGATGAGAGTGACGTGACATATTTGGCTTCCAGAGAACGTGACTTCTCACTGTGGATTCAGAGACCCCTGGCAGTTGCTTCACATAGACTGGCGACCACAGCTTTGGTAGATGATGATTTAGAGAAGCAATTTACTTAGCAAGCGTATGATCACAAATGGAACCTATTTTCTCTTCCATCCAAGTTGCTCACTTCATGATATAATAAAGTGTTACAGTAGTAATATTAATTCTGGCACTAAGCAGGCAAGTAAAAAGTTCTCATTAAAGCAGAGTAATAGATACGTAGTTGGAATAAAGTAGGAATTTAACTGTGGGCTATTTAAATTAACTTCCTAGATTGAATCTTTTTATGTGCTGTGAGGGCTTCCCTCTGGAATTCATGGCAACCACTTTAGAGTTCCTCAGGCACTTGGAGAAACGCTGAAGGAAGAACTAAGGCTGTTAATTGCCATGGCGCCGATGCCCAGGGCTGCACAAGGCTCAAATCTGCCGGTCGTGGCCTGCTGCAATTCTGAGCCAAGCCACTAGATGGTGTACACTGTTCTTTGCTTGCCCCCCAGGAAAAGCATCTAGAATATACTCAGAAATGGAAATCTTAGGTAACACCAATAAAAACAAAGAGAAAAGACTACAGAAGAAAAACAAAAATTAGGTGGCTTTCTTTAAAAACTCTGATATTAGTTTTTTTTGGGTGCACAACACACTGAGCTGGAAAATAGTACCCATACGATTTCTTGACTCCATTCTTCCTCAGTAATTAAAATACTTGAACTGGACTGAAATCTGTCTCGATTATCCATCTATTCCCAGCAACGCACTTTGAGACTAATACTTTATTGCTGATGACAATATAGTTTATATTCTCTTTTATAGAGGCATATGGACAAATACGCAGCAAGTATTTCCTATGTTAAAATTACAGATTTTTTAGATATATTTTTAAAATTAGGCCAGATTTTTTGATAACTTGAAAGATCTGCAGATAAGTTAAGTCTTGTGGCTTTTATGTGGCAGAGATGTAATGAACAAGAATTTACTGTTGCCTTTTATCTGTAACTATCTTTGATTTATGCAGTAATATGAACTTGCACTTCTACATATGGTATAGATAGGATTAGGTTATCTTTTTTTAGACAGTAACTCCTTATAAGAGGTCAACATTTATAAATAGAAAATTAAGTTAAAAAGCAAACATCTTAGTGAAGTTGGAAGAATAAAGTTTCCTGCCTCATCCGAAAGAGCTCCCTCAGATTTTTATAAATAAACAGGCATTAACTAAAGATGAAGTCCTGTCTGTAGCTTGAACATACTCTTCATCTATACTGAATTTACTCTATATTGAATGTGTTTTTTAAAACAGCAAATTGATTTTTGTGAAGCAGTTGAAAGAATTTTAAAAATATCCTCTTAAAGCACTCTCAAATTTTTACAAACAACACATTTATTCAAACCATGAGTGATCCTTTTTTGATTAAGTAGCTTCATGACACCTTTAACTCTTTCTTGTCATATTAACTGAATTCCTTTGTGTATTCTAACTCCTCATGTCACGTAGCAGTTAACTTTCTGAATCCTGAGTCGCAGACGGTTGTGGCCAGTCAGTATTATCACTTTTGGGCAAAGTAGTACTAGTCAAGCCACAGAGGGACTTTGGGCTGATAAAGCTGCTCAGAGTTCATTGCTCTGCATAAATAACGAGATGCAAAAATGTTCATAGGTGGATCTTAAGGTGGAAAATCTAAAGAGTCAGCGGAATGACTAAAAGACCTTAATGGTGCTTCTGAAAATAGACACTAATTTTATGTTCTCATTTTTTGAATTGCATTCATCTGACATTTACAAGTAATTTTAGGTAATTTTTTTTATTAACTGAGAAACATATAAGGATGAATGATGACTATATTTTGAAAATATAGTCACTTCATGATTATTCAGTGACCAGTAGTCTGGTGAGTATATTATTCAGTAGCACTATACCTTCTGTGACCTCCCTTGTCTGTCCTTTGGCTATTTTATTCATCTGAGAGCAGTGAGAAATGCAAACAGATTGATCATGTATCAGCTATGAAAAAGCTCTAGCATGTGTATGGGGGTTGTGAGGGGTTGGGATGATACGGTTAGCATTTATCAATTGTGATTTTAATTTGCTCGAATTTTAGCAGTCAATTTTACTGCTTTACTTCACATGTAAAAAAATGTGGTATTTACAAATTGGTGGCTTTGTTCACATTATGTTTTGTTTCTAGTTTCATGTTTTTTTCCCTTCAAATGTTACTTGTATAGCTATGTACCCCTTACCTTAAGGCTCCTACGGGCTTTAGGTTTAATTTATTACTATCTGCATATCTTACTCATTCTGTGATTGGTTACTGCCAGTCCAGACCAGGTTCTAAGAGCAAGGCCAACTCAGATTGAGATTGGAACATCCCTTCCCTACACGTTGCAGGATCTTTACGTGATGGTCAAAGTCTAGGGCCTGTTGCTCCAAAACCTGTTGTGCCACATAGTATCTCTCTGGTCACAATGAATGAAGTGAAAGGACTGAGTGCTCCGGTTCATTTATTGCACTATTGAATACAGGTCGTCTTAAAGAAAGAATAATCTAAGTGCTGCTTGATGATAGATTGAAGTAAATTAATTAAACTGCAAGAGACTATGCTGAAGCAAGAAGGACAAGTTTGCTTGGAACTTAGACTGTGTCGTTCCCATTCCCTATGGAAGCCAGAAAGGAAATGGTAGAAGGAGCCCGCGATTCCTATAAGACTCTTTAGAAAGACAACAGGCTGTTACAAGACTCCCAGAAGTTCTTTCTTTATCTACTCCTAAAAATTTGGTATTCTTTAATTCTTTTATTTATAGATAAAGAATTATATCTATATCTGTCTATCTACTTACTGAATCCTTCTCTATGGCAGGTACTGAACATACATAGTCCTTTTATCTGAGCGTTGAGTCATATGTTCCCTTTCACTCCGTCTCTACTCTCTCACAGAGCTGGATGCTGCTGCTCTCTTAAAGGTGACTCCTGATTTTGTATTTCTAATCTTTTCTCCTCTGTCATAAAGATCAACATTGTTCATTCCTTTCCCTTCTAGCTCTTAGTCCTTAAATATTCCTCCCTTCATTGCTAAAGTCACAAATACTTACTAGACTCCTCAGATGCGCCAGGCGCAAGACTATTATGATGGATATAAACTTCAGCTCAACAAGTTTAAGACTAAATTTACTTCATTCTCCTGTAAACTTGCACCTCGTTCTTGGTTTCCTCTTCTGGTCAAAGACAAATTTGACCAGCCAACCATTCTTCTCTTACCCCAAGTGCCCAGAATTGCCAATGACGTTTCACTCTATTTATGAAAAGAGTTTTAATTTTGCCATTCCTTCATTGGTTTCATAGCTTTTGCTGTCAATCAGGCTCTTATTATCCCCTGTCCGAGTTATGCAATAAATGCTTACCCTGCCTCCAATTTCTCCTTTCCCAATTCACCCTAAATTAGCTTTTAAAACACAGATTTAATTATGTTATTTCCCTGCTCAAAGATTTGTGGTGACTTCCTACTGACTATAGTATAAGATCTCAGTGTTTTTCACTTTCACTTGACCCTGTACTTCTCATCTCAACCCACCTTTAGCAGTTCCCAACTCTGCAATTTCCTACACTTAAAATCTAGGAATATCACACTTGTTTTGTTCACATTGTTTTATCTCTTTGTGAAGTAATAAGAACTTATCACGCTTGTATGCCACTTTGCAGTTTTCCATGAACTTTTTGTCAAGTAGGCAAGGACTATTTTCCAGAATTTAAGTTGAAATATCACGACTCTGAACATGTAAACTGTTTACTGAGGGACTTATGATTAGCAAGAAATTCCAGGTACTAAATATCAGTGGGTACTAGCACTGAATAATAGAATAGATGGAAGTGTAGCATTATACTGAATAAAATGAATTTGGAATATATGTTTCATCAGCATTCAATGTCATATATTTTATCTACAGCCTTCATTTACACAGGAGTTAATGCTTAAATTCCATGTATTTTTGGATGATACTAATCAAAGTTAAAAATAATTTTAATGCTTTATAATCTTTGTGATGAGTTATACCCTATCTTTATCTTTGCATGTCATATAGACATGACATGGGTATAGTCTAGCTTCCAGGAACACTTGTAAGATTAGTGCCTCTAGTTTCATCAACACTTACAAAATATATTATTCTATAATTTGATAGAAACACTATTTTAACATATTTAAATAGTGCAACTATGGTAAGATCTTATTAAGCCTCATAGCAAAGGATACACTTGAAAAGATTGTCTGTAATTTTATCTTATTTTTCCCAGAGATTTATTTCTTATGCATACAAGAACTGGGGTGTAGGCCAAAGGTGTGAGAGTTGAGAGGACACCAGAGACAGAGTGGAGAACAGAACAGAACTGCTAAGGCGAGCAGCAGGTGAAACAGGAGAGGTCTGCTGGGCTATGTGGGTTAGCTCCCTGGCCTGGGCGAGAGATGGAATTCAGACCATAGTGGCTGGCAACAGCGTGATAGTGCTGAGATTTTAATCCCTGTGCCACCAGGGAGGCCCTTGCCTGTAATTTTTAAACTTGGAGTATGAATGAGACATGTCAATGTCCTATAAATCCACCATTCAAACATCAGGATGAACTGGATATTTCTGCTATAATTAGCAAATGTAAGCATGTTGGAATCTTAGTATATGATTATGTTTATTTTATTTTTTAAAAAGATTTATTTATTTATGCATACAAGATCTGGGGTACAGGCCAGAGTCACGGGAGGTGAGAGGATTCACCAGAGACAGAGCGGGGAGCAGAACAGGCAGACTGACTGAAACACACTGCTGAGGGGAGCAGCGGGCAAGGCAGGAGAGGTCTGCTGTGCCATGTGGGTCCCCTCCCTGGCCGGTGGCAGGGATCGAACTCGTGCTGCAGTGGCTGTGGTTTGCTTCATAGTGCGTTGCTTAACCCACTGCGCCACCAGGGAGGCCCTACTATTATGTTCATACAAAACAAACTGATATACATTCACCCATATTGATCACTGTATAAATAAGGAATGAAGGTAAACTGTCAGTTTATTGATTGCCAGGATTGTTTAAGCTGCCTTTACTGTTTAGATGTGACTCATTCATTTCTTCAATGATTATTATATATGTTTGATACAGTGGCTGTAAAGACAAATATGGCACAGTATTCTCACTTTGAGTGTAGGAGGGCACATATTTAAACAATTACAAAAAACAATAAGCTTTGGGACCTCCCTGGTGGCACAGTGGGTTTAGCAATACATTATGAAGCAAACCGCAGCCACTGCAGCACGAGTTTGATCCCTGCTGCAGCCGGGGGGGGGGGGGGCCCACATGGCGCAGCAGACCTCTCCTTCCTCGCCTGCTGCTCCCCTCAGCAGTGTGTTTCAGTCAGTCTGCCTGTTCTGTTCCCCGCTCTGTCTCTGGTGAATCCTCTCACCGCCCACACCTCTGGCTTGCACCCCCGCTCTTGTATGCATAAATAAATTAATCTTTAAAAAAAAACCACAAATCAATAAGCTTTGTAAGGCAGGAATGGGCAGGGGACTGTGACAGCACAGAGGCAGTAGTCATTTGTCAGTGGTGAGGAGTTACCCTAGCCCTTGGTCAGAAGGACCAAGTCATGGTCAGGTGGTTATAGCACTATGATTCATTTGTTTCCTGTGAAATTAATTATGCGGGTCACATCTTATTTGTATGACAAATTCCTAGCACAAAGTTTGAAATAGACTTGCAATGTTGTGTGTAGAATGAGCTAGAACTGAAGAGCATTCCACGTGGGAAAAGGGCATGAGCAACGGCCTGGGAGTCAGAAGGACCACGCCTTTCATGTGGTTTGGAAATGCTGGAGAACAAGGCCTAGGACTGGAGAAACAGCACAAAGTGAATCTAGAAGTCCAGCTGAGGAGATGGATTTCTTCTTGTGTATTTCTGGGACTCACTGGGGGTCTTATCCTAGGGATTGCCCATGTGAATGGAAGTGAGGAAATTAAGTGGAGAAGGAATCCAGGCTTCAGTAACAGATTAAGAAGAGTTGAGAGGAGAGGACATGTCAGGAATGACACATTTTCAGATTGAGGAGATGAGGATGCCATTTACCGTGCTACAGAATAACAAATACAGAGCGGGTTTGAAGCAAGATAGTAATTTCGAGGCCAAATAGAGACATCTGGAGGCAGCTGGAAATACAGCAGATAGTGGGTTTCAAGAGAGAGGCTGGGGAAGGCTGTGAAAACAGATTAGTGGTCCGTCAACCATGGCATCCTGTGAAAGGGTTTTCAGGCTGAGTAAAGGGTTCGGGATGACATTTTGCCAAATATTAGTACTTAAAGAGCAGCTAGAAAGAAAGGTATCCAGGAAGGGACCTGAGAGAATATATATATATATATATATATATATATATACACATAATAGTATATATTATTACCTATAAATATATACACACATACATGTTTACATGTGTTGGAGCTATGTTTTTGAAGAAGATGACTCAGGTAGATAGATAGGACTTTTGTTGAGCTCTGTTAGGCATACTGAAGTACAGAATTGATTCTCTCCAGACCAGGTGTCATTGTCAAATAAAAGTGTGTTTGTCACAACAAGAACAAAAAGACAAAGACAAATCAAAGGCACCTTGAGTGTGTCGGGCGGAGGGACTAGGATGAAGGCAGAAAGAGCACAAGGGACTGAGGCTATGGTGCACGGGTGACATGGTGGTGGGAACTCCATGGGGACCACAATTGATGTCAACTATGTATAAATAAGTTAATAAAAAAAGCATGTTTGTTATAATTTCAATACTAGGTCCATCAAACTTCCTTATATATGTTAATCATTGTCTTAATCACCTCTTCCTCAAATTCCTTTCCTATTCCCTTGAAAGCATGTTTTTTAAGATTACATTTTCACATTGGTCTTACCAAATGAAAATCTGGGAGAGTGGCTTCCCAGAAGGACTAGATAGATTTGAAAGGGTTTGTAGTGGTAAAACTACAGTGGGAAGTTACATAGAGTGGTTCTGAGCATAAAATGCAAAATTTTGTCATCCCAAAGAGCCCTCAATACCTATATACTCTTTTTTCCTCACTTAGTAGTTTTTCTTAGTCCTTACCCACATTTCACAAAGTGGCTCTCATTATTACACAAGGTGGTCTGTTTCCTCTTGGGACCCTGTGTTATTCAACAAGTATGTTTCAGCTGTTTATTATTATATTTTCACACATAAGAACTGGGGTGTAGGGTGAGAGAATTCACCAGACACAGAGTGGGGAGCAGAACAAATGTATTTACTGGAATACACTGCTGAGGGGAGCAGTGATCAAGACAGGATTGCTGTTCCGCTATGTGGGTCAGCTCCCAGGCCAGGGATAGAACTCAGGCCATAGTGTTGATAGCGCTGAGACTTTAGCCCTAGGCCCACCATGGAGGCCCTGTTTCAGCTTTAATATGGCACCCTGAGAGTGCTCATGTCTGCATTATTTGCACATAAAGAGTTAATTATTTTTTATTCAAAGTGGTTTGAGTGAATAAAAAGCTCTGATGTATGCTTTCCTAAATAATTCAGTGGGGAAAACGTTATATTATTAAGAGATCAAATAATAGCAGTTACAGGTCAAGGAGCTTCTAATAAGGTTTCATAGAACATGACAATAGAACGAACACTGAACTAAATTAGGTCAGAAGTCATGGGTTTGAGTCACAAATTCATAAATTATTGCATGGCCTCGATAAATCACTTAACTGCTCTGAATTTGAGTTTCCTCATAAGTCAAGCAGGGATAATAATGCATGACTTGCTTATCCCCAGGCTTATTATGGGGACACAATGAATGACAGACTTTTCTGAAAGGGCTTTCCAGAGGGAAAACTAGATAGGGATATTCCATAGCAGTCTTCAAGAAATATACATGTTCACACTTATCCTACCCATTTCAGTGACAAGAAAAACACAGTAAAATGTTGAGTTTAAGAGGGCTGAGTTTATAATCTGGTTCCACCACCATGAAGTAACTTGGCCTTGGCTTTCTCAATAAAATGGTGAGGATGTGGAGAAAAAGGAAGTCTAGTACAATGCTGGTGGGAATGTAAGCTAATCCAACCATTATGGAAGATTGTATGGAGGTTCCTCAGTCTACTAGAAATGGAACTACCATATGATCCGGCAATCCCACTCCTAGGAATCTATCAAAGGACACAAAAACACTGATCCAAAAGAGCACCTGTACTTGTATGTTCATTGCAGCACTATTTGTAATTGGTAGGATCTGGAAACAACCCAAATTCAGCAATCAAAAATTATAAACTAGGGTCATTTATAGAAACATGGATGGAGCTAGAAGGAATCATACTCAGTGAAACAAGTCAGAAGGCAAGAGAAAAATATCGGATGGCTTCACTATCAGGAGGAATATGAAAGAACAACAACAACAATAAAGAATAAGCTCAAGGAAATGGGCAATTATAACCAAAAGCAAACAAAAAACTCAACAAGACTAAAAAGCCAAGATAAACCAAAGGGACCATGGTGGGGAGGGGAAGGAGGGGAGGGCAAAGACGGGGATGAGGGCAGAAAGTACATAGGGACTGAGGTGATGGTGCATGGGTGGAATGGTGGTGGGTACTCCCTGGGGAACACAAATGATGTCAAATATAATTAATAATAAAAAAAGGGGAAAAATGGCAATGATAGCACTCTCAACCTCACACTGTTACTCTGAATATTTAATGGGATTATCCACGTAAGACTCGAGCACAAATCTTGCACATAGCAGAAGGTCTTGGACTGTGCTGACCTCCAGCTGCTGCAGTGGAGAGAGCCTCTCCACAGGGGCAGTGGTTAAGCAGTCAGCGTTTGCTATAAAAACTCAAGTCTTGGAATATAACGCAGACATTTACTAACTGTAAACATGGACAACTTATTTGGTCTAAGCCTTCCTTTCCTTTGTCCTTTTGAGCTAGTTTTATTTGTCTTCAAGTGGGATTTCATGAACACTAAATAAGAAGATGCATGGAATGTGTTTCACACAATGCTACACACATACTCAGTGCTCAATTGAAGTATACAATACGATACCATTTCGGTGTAGCTAAAATAAAAACTATCCTTCCTTGTCTTTTCATCCCTCCCCTCCTTTGTATGTGTTTTCTGCAAACAGGCTGGTTTACATAAGAAGATATTTGCAGTTTCAAAGATAGAATTAAGAGAAGCAGGAAAAAATCTAATTACACACTTTCGAAGGGCTGGCCATATCTTTGAAGGCTGACATTGTCTCAGCACAACAGTAAATGACCTCCTGGAGGACCTCATGACTAATGAGCCAACATTTAGCTACTTTCAGTACTTGCCCATGGCCCTGACAAATGTGAGTTAATCCCCCGATTCAACATTTGCCCCCATCTGTGGGGCAGGTCCTGTGAGCCAGGCAAGGGAGGGAACTTAGTCAACGAGGAGACAGGATGTGTGCCCCACGTTGCTGGCAGAGAAGTGTTCAGAACAGATTCTGTCATTGGTGTTCAAGGTGAAGGTCAGATAATGTTCCCTAAGAGTTAGCAGACTAAGACAAACTTGAGTTCGAATCTTTGTATTACTTCTTTATTTGTGATCGAAATAATTATTTGACCTCTTTACGTCTTGGATCCTTCTCTATAAAATGGGAGTCACAGTAAAACTTTAAAGTAGAGGAAATAATTTAGTCCTAGGAAATGTTTATGAATACCCAAGAGCAGCTACTGATGTTGGTAAAGTTAATGGTTACCAGGGAAAGTATTATTTTACTACCAAGAGGTATGATTTGTGAATAAAATAGATATGACCTTAGATTACAGTGCAAAAATTGGCAAACTACAATGAGGAGGTCAAATACGGTCCTCTTCCTATCGTTATAAATAAAGTTTTATTGGAACACAGATTATTCATGTATGTATTGTTGAGGGCTGCTATCATATTACAAAAGTAGGACTGAACAGTGGTGACAGAGAGCCATTACATTCATTCTTTCTGGATAAAAGCTTGCTGATTGCTGCATAGCGGGCCACTAACATATTTTTCTCAAAAGAAAACATAGGTATGGAAATTATTCTGGGAAATACGTTTATATTCACAAGTTTGCATTCTGTCAAGTGACATATTATGCAACGCAAACAAATGAAACACGGAAGACCTTGGAAGGTACTGCTCTGTGCTCTCCCTGCCCCCATCAGTTCTGCCTAAGAAAACAATATGCATGAGGATGATGCCACTAACCTACTTTTCAGAGAATAAATGCCCCGTTATGTTCCAGGGTGTTAATGGATTTGCACTGTTCCACCCTCTCTTTCAATGGACTTCTGCTATCAACTCTCACATCTACTTATATGGAACTGGTTGGAGGGCAGCCTGGGGCCTGGAGAATGAATTTCCCTCTAATTGGAGTCAGTTGAGCTGTAAAGGGAACTGAACTCTCATCTTTGACTTTCCCCAGACCATAATAGAATTAGGCACTGCTATCATATTAGTAAATGCATAAATTTTATTTGGTAAAAGGAACAAAAATTTTTCAAAGAGTATCTGCATTTTCCTTTTGGTATTCTTTCTTTTTGACTAGGTTACGGGAAACTTAAACATTTTCCAAAGGTCAACAATGGTTCTTTCGTCTAGTGAAGGTGTCTGGTAGTGCCAGCCCTGTGTGTTCACCGTGTAGCCACATCTACTCAAGCTTTTCAGTTCAAGACTGAAACCAGCAAGGCATGGAAGATGAAACCTCAAGGTGAGAGTAGTAAATGAACTAGGTTTTAGAGATAACATGTAGAACTACTGTCGGTTGTTCTCCGATTTAGATCTAGAAGCCTCTAGATCTAAAACAATGAATTCGTGACAACACAGAGAATATAAACATAAACCCCTGCAAATTTAATAATAAAATTGAAGGCAAATAATCATTAAACTTCTCCTTAATTCATCTACACAGACATCTTTTAATTATCACTTAGGAGGGAAAAATGACTTGGGTTTTTGACAAGAATAAGGACAAAAAGGGACGCTTTATACTATTTTAAAGAAGAAAGGTTTAAAGTGGAGGGAATATTTAATTCTAAGAAATGTTTATGCATATCCAAGAGCAGCTACTGATGTTGATAAAAGTAATGGTTACCTTGATGAAAAGCTTCAAACAAATTTATGAATTATTAGGATACAAAAATTTGATATTTTTTATCAATAGGCCACAGACTGAGGAAAACTTCAGCATCATTGGTACAAGACAGAGCATTAACAACCAAGAGAAGAGGAATGCAGTTTCTTCCTCTAGAAAGTCTATCTTGGTACAAAGATCTCAAGTTTATGATTTTTGCAAGTGAGGAGGTACACTCAGAAAGCAATGTTCAGGGTTGCAAGGTCCTTGGAAGTGAAGATCACCTCATTCTAAAAATGTTACGACACAATATTTTTTCTTCAACCTTCAATTAATAATAAAAGGGAGAGTGGGAGGTTTAGCAAATAAACATGTGTATTTAGGACATTAATAAATTCCATTTGTGCAGAGAACATTCAATTTTATTCTGCACAAAGTCCTGAAGTTACATGGCTGGTCTTTCCTAACCTTTAACTCTTTCACAATATGTTCTCTGTATCACTACAGTAATGAGAAAAGCAATGAGTGCCAGCTCTGGAGCTTTATTTGGGTGCACATTTTGGCTCTGCCATTTACCATCTGTGTGACCTTCAGTGAAAGACTTAATGTCTCTGCGCCTCCATTTCTTAAACATTTGAAGTTGAAATAACAATAGTGGCTAATACCTTCGAGTGGTGTTGTGAAAATTAATAAATGCAAGTGAAGTGTCTAGAATGTGTGTCTTGTACGTGGTGTCTAGTAGCTGTGTGTTTCATACATAATCCTTCCTTCCGTCTGTCATTTGCTAGATGTACTGGGTTGAATTGCCTACCTCCAAATATGTATTTAAATCTTAGTCACCAGTACCTGTGAATGAAATCTTATTTGGAAACAGTGTCTTTTCAGATGTAATCAAGTGCATGAGTCATACTGAACTAGAAAGCCAAGGGCAGATACTTTTATGAGAGAGAGAGGAGAGATATTTAGATACTGAGACCTAGAGGAGTAACACAGAAAAGAAGGCCATGTGACAAGACGGTAGAGGTTGGATTGATGAAATGACAAACTGAGCAGTTCTAGGAGCCACCAGAAACTACGAGAAAGCAAGGAAGTATTCTCCCCTGGAGTCTTCTGAGGTCATGTCCCTGCTGACAATTGGATCTTGATTTGACTAACCTCTAGAACTATAAAAGAATAAGACTCTTTTTATAGTTTCATTGATTTAAGCTACCCAGTTTTGGGCACTTAGTCATGGCAGCCCTGGGAATGAATGTAGCAGGTGACCTGATGAGATAATGGGGCTTATGGAAGGAGAGAATGAGATGCCAAAAGATGAAATTCTAGTACCTAGAGCAAGACATACATTTAAGTCATTCAGTGTCCTTTGGATTTGCTTTTATCATGATGTCACCTATTCCCCCCACCCCCTTCTTAAGAGGACAGTAGGAGAGGCAGACAGCTATCTTGATTGGATGTGAAAATATCACACAGCTCTCCATTTTCTAGAGCTTTACTCATGATACAGAAGCCATTTGACAAAGGGAATTATTTAATTTCAATTAATTAAAATGAAATAAATTCAGAAGTTCAGTTTCTCTGCAAATGGTGAACAGATTTATGAAAAAATGTTCAACATCCCTCATAATCAAGGAAATGCAAATTAAAACCACAATGGGATGCCACCTTACACCAGAAGGATGGCACATATCAAAAAAAACTAACAACAACAAATGTTGGCAAGGATGAGGAGAAAAAGGAACTCTACAATACTGCTGGTGGGAATGCAAACTGATCCAACCACTATGGAAAGCTGTGTGGACTTTCCTCAGACTACTAAAAATGGAACTACCATATGACCCAGCGATTCTACTCCTAGGGATCTACACAAAGGACACAAAAACATTAATTCAAAAGGATACCTACACTCCTATATTTACTGCAGCATTATTTATGAAAACTAAGACTTGGAAACAACCCAAATGTCCCAAAATAGATGACTAGATCAGGATGTGGTATATATACACAATGGAATACTATTCAGCAATCAAAAAAGATAAACTAATGCCATTCGCAGCAACATGGATAGAGCTAGAAAGATTATGCTTAATGAAATAAGTCAGAAGGAAAAGGAAAAATATCCAGTGGTTTCATTTATAAGCAGAATATGATGGAACCAAATAAGGGATCAGGAAAAAGAATAATTATAATTAAAAAAGCCCCAACAAAACAAAACAAAAATAAACAAACAACTATAATTCAGAGACATTTTACAGGGGAAGAGGAGGGAGAAGGATCAAAATGAGGGTGGGAGGAGCACAAAGGACTAAGGTGATGGGTGATGCGTGAATTGGTAGTGGAAATTCCAAGGGGACTACACCTGATGTCAAATAAATATAAATAAAGATAATTTTATTAAATATAAAATAAAATTAGAATTCTAAAAATAAGAAGTTCAGTTTCTCAGTCCTACTAGCCATATTTAAAATGCTCTCAAGAGCCACATGAGGCTAGTGGCTGCCATATTGGACGATGAAGATATAGAACTTTTCCACAATTGCATGAAGTTCTACTGGACAGTTCTAGAACAAGTTTTGATACAATAGGATTTATTAAGGAGGCAAGCAAACAAGCAGACAGAAAAAGGAAAGATGTTATACTGTTGTAGTATGGTAAACTACTCCGTCATTATTAAGGAAAAGAGCATAAGTAAATATGGTGAAATTGATACTTTGACAGCGCTCACAAAGCAATCCTCATTTATTGAATGGTCTGCTATTATTTTTTTAGAGTCATCTACATCATTGATTTTCTGTAATTTGGATAACAGATCTTGTATTTTATTCTTTTAGACTGAAAATTATTACCACTCTAAACTAGCCTTGCATCCAATGCCAGGCATCCCCATAGAGATGTAAGACCTGATTTAGCTTGATTTGGTTGAGATAAACTTTGTGTAGAATTGGTTAATATTTTGGTCCCTTAATACTGTGAAGGAGATAAATGCTATAAAGCGACAAATGAGATCAAGAAATCTGTGAGTTACAATCTCTCTCCTCCTCTTCAGATCTAATCATACAGATGAATAAATTGCTATAAAATACCAAAAATAAAACTAAAAACAATGACTGAATCATTTTTTTAAATCTCATGTACTCTGTGTTCAGGTAGCAAGAAATTTAATTCCAGTCGGACCAGTCTCCTGTGATTTTTTTTCCCCTTTCATCTAAGATATTTTTAATGCTCAGAGGCATTATAATAGAAAAGCATGTATTTTTGCCTGGTTTATACCCATCATCCTTACCATTACAACAAGACAAAAGCATTAAAGTAAAATTAATCATGTCAAAAGATTTTAGCAAAAACAAGTGAGACCATGCATAAAGCATCGCTTTGTCTAGTGTGAAGTCACGCTCTGATTAAAAACATATAATGAAAGTGAAAGTGATACATCATTGCCTTAGCAGTAGGGTTTTCTGAAAGTGCTTTGTGGTTCTCAACATAAAAATATGGGAAGATTTTGAAACTCACAAAGATTATTGTTCTAGCTAAATAACTGGAATTCAATCTCGAATCTATTTTTTTAAGTGAAATTAAGACTTAATGACCAAACAAGGCATGTCAGTGGGATTAATAATTAGGACACACTATGAGGAGCAGTTTGCACTGACATCCAGACACTGAGGTAAGAAACTGTCTGCTCAGCATGCCCCTTTCACAAAATCATCTCTAATATCAGCTAAACGTAGCCCAGTCCTTGAGCTAGCTTCCACAAAGCACTTCTGTGATGTTTGTTACATCAAAAGCAATGTACTTTTGATTATATAGTTGTACATGTAGGTGATCGCTCTTCAGTAATGGATTCTTTTTGTTTATTCTACACAAAGCAAAACATTCTAACCAGATCTCCAGGAAATATAGATTTGGTTCCTCGAATCCATCCTTGAGTTATCTCTGTATTAGAAAATTTTTGCTTATTTGCACTTTGTCTTAACCATTCCTTAATTTTGATGGCTAGATTTGCATATAATAATCACTTGCCCCAATTATCTTTTCCTTTTTGTAATAGTATTTCTGAATGTCATTTCAATTCTTTTTAAAATTAGGACCTTTAAAATGATAAAAACATTCTGTTCTTTGAGAATTATTTTACCTATATAATTTATATCTATGTACATATTTGCATAACAATATTATAGTTATATAGTATTTTACATAGGTTAGGAATCGTGCCAATTATTTAAACCTTGACATATTAAAACTAATTGAGAAGAGTCAAAATTTTAAAAATCCCACCCCAATGCATTATTATAATATTTGGCACACATTTTAAAAAACTTTTCCTTTAATATAAGGCATCTCATCCTCTGTGAATAAATACCTCTGACAATAAATTCACACTGATGCAGGAAGAGACAGAAAGATTCATGGAAAAATTATCTTTTTCTGAGCAGTAACTGCTCATAGGAGGAGTTAGATCTTGCATGTCACAAGAAGAGGAGTCGAATGCTTGTTGAACATCAGGGTGAGTGTGAGATTTTCCTCCCCCCATGGCAATAGTGACATGCCAAGCAGTGGCGATTGCCATCAACTTGAGCTCTAGAATGTTCATGTGGAACACAGACCACAGCCAATCTGCCATAGACATGTGGCATGGAGAGAATTAAGACTTTATTTGTGCAAGACGCTAAGGTTTTGGGTCTTTGTTATGACCTCCTAACTTGCCTCGCCTAACCCGATGGATGCAGGCATTGGATCAAGAGGGTTTCGTGGCTGATGATAAGGAAATTGGTATTGGAGCATGGGAATATGGAAACGCGCATGGTGGCATGAAAACCATTCAGAGAAACAGTTGTTTGCTCTTGCTTGGACAGCCACCCAGTTACCTAATGAACTTCTATCTATAAGGAAAATGGGATGTTAATGGGGTATACTGCTTACTGCTGGCTGCATCTATAAAACAGGTGATCTCATAAAAAATTGTACACTTATGAGTAAGATTGAAAGGAAGTAATTTGATAACTAGGAGCATGCAGTAGTGGAAAAAACAATATTTTTCAATTTGATATGGTAAAATATTTGGTTTTGTGCATCATACACAAGACGAGAAAAAATTTGAGCACAAAAGTAAATTTTTGTGACAAACACAAAATTTCAAGTATGGTTTTCACAGTTATTTCACTGTTAGAACATCTTAGAAGTTCTGATGAAAGAGTAAAGATACACATTAAACTCTCAAACTCAGAGCAAAAAGGGAGCTTCCCATGAAAGCCCTGGAGATAGATGTATTGTATGTGTGTGTATGTGTGTGTGTGCGCATATGTGTATGAAAAGAGAGAAAAATGGTGACAAGCAAACAAAAGAAAAATAGTCTAAGAGGTATCTCAGAAAAGAACTGTGGGTATAGTCACTGGCCATAGAGTGAATGGAACTTAAGAAGACAGTATGGTTTTAAGACGGTTGAGTGGTCATGGCTAACTGGTAAAAGACCCACCGGTCTGGACTAAAAGAGATTGTGTCAAGTACACAGTTAAAATAACCACTGTGTCCTAAATGTCTACAGACATGGAATGTACTTGGAAACTCTTCGCATCCAGGTGGAACATACCCCTCAGGTTTGCTTTAGATATGACCAAGGAAATTAACGGAAAAAGAACCTGTCATAGACACGCCAGTGGCCACGGAGAACAAAGGAAAATGAGCAGATAGGCAGGGTCCTGAATGTTTGGTAAGTTGCTATGCTCTTTCCAAATGGAAGTGTTTATGGTGCTGCTCCTGTCGCTAATCTATCACTGTAAGTGTGAGAGGCCACTGAGCTCCCTGACCGGGGTGGGTTTCCCTTTGGGGAGGGCTGGGTGAGTTTGAGCACAGTCAGGCAAGTACACAGAGTTTGCTATCCAGTAGGCTAGATTATGGGAAGCACATGGCGCTGTTTGCCATCACTTGGATTTTCCCGGGAAGATTGCACTTCCCTGTTCCCTTGAACCGTGGTGTGGCGCTGTGGCTGAGCAGAAATGATCGATGTTGCTTTTAATGGTCAGTGAAGATGCCACAGCTTATTCTTCCCCTGCTGCCTTGATTGCAGAAATGCTGTTAAAGGGGAGCCGTATACCTGATCCCTGAATAACTGACAACGACTTCTGATTACCTGCGCTGGACAGGCAGCGTGAGTGAGGAGTGAGATTCTTGGACATTTACTCTCCTGAGGTTTTAGAGTTACTACCCCAGCAGAATCCAGTCCATCTTGGTAGATATGACTGAGTTTCATACTGAAATTTGCTAGAAATTCCATTCTGAAGCAATGATGTATGTACCTTCTCAAAGCTTTACCGATCAGACCAGGTGACAAGTCTTGTTTTCTCTATCTGGTCATACATGAATACAAAATACTGAAGAACAACTACCTGACAGCTGTGAGCCGAGTTTTATTTGCATTATGTTTTTAATTCTCACAGAGTCTCTAAGAGGTGTATGCAATGACACTCAATTTAAGGATGAGAAAATAGGATCAAAGAGAATGCAATCCCTCTCAAGTCAGACAGTCAACAATACCTGGGTTGTACTTCAATTTACACCTATCTGTCCTGAGAGATGTTACTGTGTGTGTATTTTGTTTCAATTTCGACATTACTACAAAAGAATTAAAATATCAAGAAATCTGCAATGAATGATAGCTTGCCTGTAATCTTAAATGCAAATTTTAACACTTACACATCATAATTTGCAGTTTAATCCATAAACCAAGATTATGTTCCTGACCTCTAGAAGCAGGGTATTCATTCAATTAACCTACATGAGTTCTATTCTATGCGCATGGTACTATGCCGAATTCACTGGGTCCATTTAGGGTTTCAGGGATGAAAGAGTTGAGCACAGGTTAAATTCCATTCATTTGCTTGGACTCCTGCCTAAACGGCACTTGGTGACACAGATCAGCCCAGGATAGGAAGCAATACTCTCTGATGGAAATACCGAGACCACTGTTCTATTTTTCACTCTGCCACTACTCACTGAGTGACTTTGGGTGTGATGCGCCCTTTCTTTCAGACACTTAGAGTAACAGGCACATGAGAAAAGGCTCAACATCCCTCATAATCAGGGGAATGCATGGCACACATCAAAAAAACTAACAACAACAAATGTTGGCAAGGATGAGGAGAAAAAGGAACTCTACAATACTGCTGGTGGGAATGCAAACTGATCCAACCACTATGGAAAGCTGTGTGGACTACTAAAAATAGAGCTACCATATGACCCAGCAATCCCATGCCTAGGGATCTACCCATAGGACACAAAAACACTGATCCAAAAGAGCACCCGTACCCCCATGTTTATGGCAGCACTATTTATAATTGGTAAAACCTGGAAAAATGCCCCAAAATAGGTGATGTGGTCCACATACACAATGGAGTGCTATCCGGCAATCAAGAAAGATAAACTAGAGTCATTTGTAGAAACATGGATGGAGCTAGAAGGGATGATGCTCAGTGAAATAAGTCAGAAGGCAAGAGGAAAATATCTAATGGTTTCACTTTTAGGAGGAATATAAAGGAACAAAGAAGGGGCTCAAGGAAAAGAACAATAAAAAAAAAAAACCCAACATAACAAGAACAAAAAGACCAAGACCAATCCAAGGCACTTTGTTGGGGGAGGGGGGGAGGAACTGCGATGAAGGTAGAAGGAGCACAAGGGACTAAGGTGACGGTGCACGGGTGACATGGTGGTGGGAAATCCATGGGGACTACATTGATTTCAAATATATATAAATAAATTAATTAATTTTTAAAAAGTTCAAATTGTAAAACTGCCACAGAAGTGCCCATTCGGTCTGGTTTCTGCTGATAGTGTTAGCCCATGTCATCCCTTCACGCTCCCTCTTTTGAGTTCAGCCCTGCACCTTCCTTCTGCAGGAACTTAGCACTTACTCTTCACTAGCCTGAAGCAATCCTCTCACATCTCCACCTGGGCACCTGGATCCAGTCCTTCAGTTCTCAGCTCCTATGTCACCTCTTTGGTGATAGTCTCCATTATTCTTAAGCTTGATCAGGTTTTTCTCCATTGCAAGATTTTGTATGTCTTAGACCCTTTCTTTCAAAGCATGATCACACTGTATTATTATATACTGCTTTCTGGAATTATTTATTAATTCTGGTTCTCCCACTGAACTCTGTGTGTGGTGAAGATGGGATGACACTTGCTGGCTCAGCACTACATCTTCTCTATTCAGAACAATGCCTGATACAAGTAGGTACCGATTACATTTATTAAACGAATGGAATGAACGTGTAAAATGAGAGGGTTGGGGAAGAAGATCATTTAAACTTCCGGTTTTCATATTCAATGATTTGCCAGACCTAGTCTTCAAGGTACCTAGGAATGGCACAGAGCGAATTTATGGAGCCCATCTGACTCTCTTTCCTCCTTCATGCCAGACTCAGTAGCAAATACCACAGCTTATACTTCTGTAGAAGGCATCAGAATTATCTGTACACATGTAGTCTCTGGAGAAGCAGCAATTGCTGTATTCAAGGGAGGTATAAACTTGAAATAAAGTCAACTGGGTTTTCTAGGCACCAACTTGCTTGAAATACAGTATTTGGAAAAACCACCACACATATTTTTAAAAAAAATCTATGAAAAATCCACTAATGCACTGGTGCATGAATACACAGTAGCAAATAATTCAAGATATATAGCAGTGTGCAGTCATGTATCTCAAATTAGAATTGAGCTCATTGAAGGTAAAATTAGATGCTAACATATTTAAAAAGTCTAAACACAATTCTCTTTCATTCTTTGTCCAAAGTCACGGAAACAATTATTCCACAAACTAAAATTAAAAGTTCCAAGCTAAAAGAGAGCAACTGTCATGCTACTGTATAAAATTTTTAGATCACTGTGTTTTTAATAACACTGAAAACAAAAATTAGAGGGAATCTTAGTACTCAATTTTTTATTCCTGGACCTATCTAAACAATTCCTTGAAATAGCTCCCTATAATATGAGTCTTGTCTAGCTGTCCAGCCCACCACGCACTCAGCCTTCTTTAGACTCTCTTGAAGATACACACATTTATTTTAGTTTCTAGAAGCCACCAACTCTCTCTTGCCTTTTGACATTTAAGTACTGAGACTTGTTACTAAAATATTTTCTCACCTACCTATTTGCTATTATAATTTCTACCTATTTTTTCAGTTATGCAGGTCAATTCCAAGAAAGCTCCCTTAACCTCCCATGTTTAAATTAGGGGTTTCTTACTATGTGCCCACTGTACTCTGAGCTTTCCCTACCTCTTAGCACACTCTATTGTAATTGCCTCTTTAAGTTCTTGAGAAGAGATATGATCTTCCTCACGTTCTACCTCAGCACAGAGTGTTTTTTTCTTTTTTTAAAGATTTATTTATTTATGCATACAAGCACTGGGGTACAGGCCAGAGGTGTGTGGGGGGTGAGAGGATTCACCACAGAGAGTGGGGAGCAGAACAGGCAGATCAACAGAAGTACACTGCTGAGAGGAGCAGCGGGCACAGCAGGAGAGGTCTGCCGCGCCATGTGGGTCCCCCCCCTGGCCGGCAGCAGGGATCGAACTCATGCTGCAGTGGCTGCATTTTGCTTCATAGTGCGTTGCTTAACCCACTGCGCCACCAGGGAGGCCCCAGAGTGTTTTTTTCAATAACTGTTTGCTAGATGAAGGAATGAGGTCTGTTAAAAAAAAAAAAAAACTACTAAATTTTTAAAAATAATTTTCAGTTATTTTAAAAACATCTGATTGGTTTCCGAAACTCTCCTACTCCTACTCTCCTACTTTGAGAAAGGCACTATCTGTAGACTTTACTGATCTGTGCAGAAATTCAATTAAATTATTTGTGGGTTCTGGTTCTTGGTAATAAAGATAGTATGAACAAAGGAAATCCACTGTTCATAGAAACTTTCAACTGAACTTACTTCTTACTTCATTCAAAACAAATAATCAAGAGATGATTATTAAATTTTTCCTAAGTTGGTTTTGCCCCTAATATTGTCCCAAAGAACAGAAATGATGGGAAACCAGAAAAACAGAAGGGCCAAACAAGTCCAGCTGGAAGTCTACTGGATAAGGTCAAACCTGTATTTATCTTCTGGACTTGAAGTTCAGGATCTTATATAAGATTTGTTCCCTCAACAGGTATGTTTATCAGCATTCAACATTGAGGAAAATATATCATTTCATTGGTAGGAAGAGACCACCAGTTAATCACTCTCCTCAAAGAAATCGCTGAAGTCCAGCCCCACCACCCTGCCTGTGTGGATAGGATCGAGCTAAATATTCTCCATGGCTCAGAAAGGCAGCACAGGAAACTTCTGCATGACAGTTTCCTTTATTTTCTATGACTGAAAACCAAAAGTACTATGGCGGTTCCTCAGTCTACTAAGAATGGAACTTCCATATGATCCAGCAATCCCACTCCTAGGAACAAACCCAAAAGACACAAATACACTAATTCAAAAGAATACCTGCACCCCTATGTTTATAGCAGCACTCTTACAATAGTTAAGACCTGGAGACAACCTAAATGCCCAAAAACAGATGAGTGGATCGGGAAACTGTGATACATGTACACGATGGAATACTACTCAGCAATCAGAAATGAAAAACTAGACTCATTCATAGGAACATGGATGGAACTGGAAGGGATTATGCTCAGCGAAGTAAGTCAGAAGGCAAAAGAAAAATACCAGATGGTTCCTCCCCTAGGAGGAATATAACGGAACCAAATAAGGATCAAGAAAAGGAATAAGAACAATAATAATAATAATAATCACAATAAAGACACAAAAACCAAAAATGAAAAGACAAGGACAAATTGGGGACACTTGGTGGGGATGGGGGAGGGGGAGGGCTGAGGGCAGATGGGAGCACGGGGGACTGAGGTGATGGTGCACTGGTGATATGGTGATGGGGAATTCATGGGGATTACAACTGATGTCAAATATATATAAATAAAGGGAAAAAAATTGAAAAAAAAAATCCTCAAGTCCTTGCACTGCCAAGCAGCGGGTAGAGTTATGAACTGGCTGAAAGGAAGTGGGGAGGGCAGAAAAGACATTTTCCCCACCTCTAACAAAGGGAACTAGAAGGGCTCAAAAGAAAGAGCAAGCTCTCTAACTCCTCTCGTTTTCATTCTAATGTTTATTGAAGAGGAATCATCATTAGCATGTGGAAGGATAAATCTATATTTTGAAATCCTCCTCCTGCCTCTGCTCGCAGACAGCCATAAGCAGCACCTAAGAAGGAGAGTCTCTTATCTGAAGTGGAGGACAAAGGAAGCCAGTTCTTGGGAAACACCTTCACCCGCCAGCAAAGAAATTGGTCAGTGGGGAATACAAGTAGATTAGCCAGCTCCTGGTGTTGTCTCTTGGGAAGAATGTAAGCTGCTTCCACATGTGGACTTCATAAACACTTTGGGCTGTAAGAACTACATTCTCGAAAGTACACAGTAAGCAGGGGCTTGTTTAGTTTGATCTCTGCATGGAGGGTTTAGGGCCTGCACAGTACGCGAGGCGTGTTTTTCTTGCATTGACCATTTTAGTATTCATGTCTCCTGTACTGCTTTCCAATAAGTTAAGAATGAAACGGGAGACTGCGTGCAGGAGTGAGAAATGCAAGAAAAGCAGTACTGTAAAATAAAAATGAACGGAAGTACATTCCCACTTCCCATTATTCTTAACAGGCAAGAGAACAACAATGCCAATTTTATCACTATTACTTAATATTTCACATTTGCAAAGGACTTTACAGTCATTTTTTACATGTGATTTCTCAATACTTTTCTGAGAGAGACTGGATAGGGAGTGCTGACACTTCTTAACATCAATTATATAAGGTTATATTTAAATGGTTTTTCCAAAGAGGAGGATAAAACCAATGCCAGCATGTTACCGAAACACTCTTCAGTGAGAATAATTGTTCCCTTTGCTATTTGGGTAGACAAAACCATTGGCTGGCTGGCTGCTGAACTTTGTTCATACACACACACACACACACAAATGTAGGTTATATATATGTTATATTACATATATAAAATGCAGATGATATATATAGCATAGATTAATTTTTTCTCTTACATACCAATCAATTTGTTATTATTTAGGTTTTTATTATTAAGGGTATCCCTTTAGTCTCCAATATATAAAGAATGTCACAGGTTAAGATTTAAATAACAGTGACCTTGTGACTCTTCTTTGTCATAGAACATGAGTGAATGGTGTGGTTCCTATAAAGGGATGTCTGCTCCTGCCTGTGGAAAGCATCTTTCTGAAAGCACCTATGAAAACGATGGAAACCTGGGTTCCTTCTCGGGATTCTGTGAGACAGTCTGAAAATGTCTGTCAAGTCAAGTGGACAAAGATTTCTCAGATTTGGAAGCTCTTGCTAACATCAGGTTTTAGAATTTTGCCTGTTAGCCAATTTGCTGTTTGTATGGAGGCAGTCCTTCAATAAGTAAGCGGACCCCAAACCAGGCACTGCCTTCTCGCATTAACTGTCATCCTCACTTCCCTGCCAATTAGCTCAGCAGTTTTTTGGGGTCAGAAGAAAGGCAGTGAGAAGCTCTGCCATACCACTGTCCCAATGGGTTTTGGGAGAACTTGGGTATTTTATGATTCCGATGGGAAACATGTCTTCATTTCCTACTAGATGGCATGGATAGTGTGAAGATCTAGCAATTACTTGGCTACTACATTTTAGTCAAATAAAAACACCTTCATTAAAAAATACAAATTAACAGCAGAAATCATGCAAATAAACTGTCTACATTCCTTCGACGAACCTGAAAAGCATGCCTGTACCTGGGCCGTGTAGTCATAGATCACCTGGGAATGGACTCTGTTTTTCAAAACACAAGTCCCACGGAAATGAAGACTTTGAGTCCAGTAGACATTTTGTTGAAAGCCATAAGCATGCCCGAGGAAGAGGTTCATGGTCTTTGACTGTGTTCATATTATACGAAATTTTTTTTTCTATATAATTGTCATTTTCTCTCTTTAATTCCAAATCTGGGGAGTGGTGTCAACAGACCCCTTTATCTTACGTCTTAGTTTATAGATTATTACACTCAACCTATGAAAACGATGGAAAACCTGGGTTCCTTCTCGGGAGCAGTAGGCAGCTTGTCTGTTGCTTTTACTGTCTCCCGATCTGCATGGCGAGCTTGAGTTGAGTGGTGCCTCTAAGAATAAAGGCACATACGATCGTCATGCTAACGTCACAGTGGTGTTACAAAAACAGTGATTGTTCCTGTTACCTGCTCAGTTCATGCTGTGTGCTAGAGGATCATAAATACCACTTTATTTTAAAGATACTCAAACGATGATGAGAAAATGACGAAATCATGACTCGGGGCATTTATGTGACTTGCTGAAGGTCTGGTTCGAGTTCCTGCTTGCTTACTACATCCCTCTAAGTAAAGAGCTAAATTAAGCAATGCAACATATCAACCTGAGGATGGAGGCCACACGTGCCGGTCTATACCTGTTGTCTCTGCCCAGTGAACAGATTTCCACTCCATTCTCTCAGCTGTCCCAGTTCGGCCTATAAATGGACCACCTTGTCTCTGAACATGTTTTAAAAATGTACATAAAACTTTTCTTAGATCTTTCTTTCTTGTCTTTAACGACAGGCTTCAAAGCAAACAGTACACCGGTCCCAACGTGGGGTGTCTGGAAAAGCATATAGACTGGTGAATGACTAGGGTTTATGCTCAGCCCTAATATCTCCCTGTTCCTCATCCTCTGCTTCTCTGACCTCTCCCAGAACCTTTAGTCCTTCCTCTCTCTTCCTCCTGGTATCCGTGTCTCAGGCTGCGTGAGCTTCCTCTGTTCACCAAGTGTCAGCAAACTGACTCTGGTTTTATGTTAGCTTTACTGTCTGATGAATTGTTACAATACAGCCTAGTCATTCATTCATGATTCATTAAGGTATTTAAACCAGTACTGATGTTGTTGTTGTTACAAAGAGAGTTAAAATCATTTTAAGGCGCCGCTAACTTATTTTTCTTTCTTCCTCCTCCTTAATCTCATGGCTACTATTCTGCCACTTCTCTACTACAGCCGTCCTAGATAGGCGTCCAGGGAGCTCTCTCGTTGCAGTTCCTGGACAATGCTACTGCAGGTTTCGCTGGGGTAAGCCAGCTCCGAAATGTATTATTTCAAGCACCACCTCACATGTCTTTACTCCTTTTCTGCTCTTATGGGCAAACTGTTGTCCTGCTTTTATTATTTTAAAGGGCTTCAGTAAAAAAGAGGAAATGGTTGAAAAAAATCTGATAAAACATAGAGCTGCTTAAGAGACACGCACTAAGAAAATCTAACTTTTGCTTTTGTCGGTTTTAAATGTATAGCTTTGATTTATGGATCAAAATTGCTCATTTATTATTTTATCTATACAGCTCTGGGCAATTTTGACAGTTAAAATTTAGTTTTATTGACCAGTGCAGCCAGTGTGCCACGAGGGGCCTGGTGCGCCAGCCTGCTGCACGCAGGAAACGATGAGTTTTGATTCCATGACTGAGTCGGATTGGGAATCATAACCGATATAACAATAAGTTCCAAATCTCAGTGCCCAAGGCAAGAGGTTTGCTGTAAAACACAATCACCCTTTAAGGAGGGGAGGAGGAGAATCTTGGGTGGAAGTTTGCAAGCACAATTTAATGCGACTGGGAGAGGGCCCAGATATATCTGTCCGTCCAAACTCAGGAGGACTGGAAGGGCGATGATTCTCCAAAGACCCGGCTCCACAAACTAAAGATTAATGAGCAAAAAATGCCTAAAAAGCAAAATGAATGTCAGTTTCACAGGCAATGAAGTAAACAATGTGGGAAAATTTACCAGTGCGATTCACCGACCTTTCACTTTTCAATGGACAAAAACAATAACTGCAAAATTTCTCTGGGCAGATCTTGGCTGTCCTCCCCCTCTGCCACTCAGCACCCCCAGAAACGTAAACTCATGCAGTGATTTCAGGCCAGTTTTAATTTAGACCTATTCAGCTACCAAATTGGCCACCTCTGCAATGTTAATTTAGTCTCTTACTCGAATCCCTTATGATACATAAACAGACCTCCAAAGGGTAACAAATCAATAAAATGTCTAATTTGATTAACCATGTTTTCCAATGCATCGAGACAGCTCTAACCTGAAATAAATAGGTGGGTAAATAAATAAAGAAGGGCACTCACTTGTGAGTATTTTCCAGGTCTTCTTTTCATCATCGTAGTACTGAACCAAATTGCTAGGGAGCCGGTCCGGCCCGGGAGGCAATCCTCCAACCAATAACAGCATTTTCTTGTTAGAGCGAATTCTTCACCCAAAACAAAAGAGGAGATGAATAACCACATTATTGGAGAGCCTTTTTAGTGGCAACGAAATCATAACCATCAAAAGAATGTTCCTTGCTTGCAGATTTCTATTTCATTTTTTCCTGTTTCTTCTCCCATTCATGTCTCAACAATTTTTTTGAACCAAGCAGAAAAATGATCAGAAGAGCGGCATATCCCCATACTCATGGAATAATAAGCTCCCTTTATGCAATTTGTTAGAGGTTCATTCTAGAACGACCTTTTTCTTATATTATCCCTTTAAATCATCACTCTTTACAGCTGAGTACACATGAAATGCTCTGGAGTTGTACTAAGGTTAAGCATTAAAGTTGCATGTCAAAAATCGTATTAGTCAAAATCATTATTATAAGCCATTCTCCACTCAAAGAACCTTGAAAAAATTAAGGTTATGCAGGGAGTTTGTGAGCTAACTCTTTAATCACCCAGGGAACTTCAAATACTAGTTTGGTACAATTAGTAGCACAGGGCTAACCGGGCTGGGTTAACCAGTAGGAACAGGACTTTTTTTTTTTTTTTTTTTAATTTAGCCGAGACTTCTGCCTTCGCCCCATTCCCAGCTCCTCCTCACCCCTCCCCCACCCCGGGCACCACTGGCGACACAGCAGCACCAATTGGTAAAAATGAGACTGTGAGGTTGTTCTGAGCCTCCCCAGAGCGGAGCCCTGCCAATGCCTGCCACTGATCCAGCGGCATGAACCTGCTCGACTGTGCAAAGTCACTCTAATTCCCTCCCTCTGTTTTTCTACCTTCTCCCCCAGGGGGCAACCACTGAAAGGAGTGACTACCCACCCATCAAGAGCTGGCAATTCGCTGCTATTAACCGTGACTGTGATTCCCAGTCCGCCTGGCAGTTCCTGAGAACAGGCCTGCAACGTCTCATATGCAGTAAAAGCTATAAGATGCACCCTGGCCAGCACACTCGACCTGATGGATGCACGATCCTCAGGAACATAATGGATTGAGCGCACTTGCGATTGGAGCTGGGAGGGGAGGCCTAGACCCCCACAAGGGCCCTGCTGATTTAACTGTCGCTTTACATATAATTGAACTTTTCATTTACCTGAAAGACTGAAGGTGGTGGTGGTGGAAGAAACGGAACAATCGTGATGGAAAGAAAAAGTCAATAAATACAAAGAGGTTCCTCTTACATAGCATCACAGCCCACAGTGTGGCCCTGAATCGATTATTACATATTCAGCACGTCATTCTGATTCAAGGATGCTTGGCGAAGTATGCCCTTGTGGAGAAGCACTGTTTATTGGTTAAGAACCTAACATTCGGAGAGTTAACTTAATACAGTTAATGACATTTCCATGTGAAGGAAGGGAACAAGAGAATTCCTTTAATGAAACTCTGGTGCCATTGAATGCATTGTACATGCCTCAGTGGGAAAAATACCTTCTGGAGAAACCCCTATTAGGGACTCATGGACAGGGGGAAATGTACTTACAAAAGAATGCCGAATGTAGTATCAGTTTGCAATATTAATTTTGCCACAGCAACAAAACCCCACAACACCACTGAATTTAAAGAAGTTCAGAGCTGAATCCATAAGCTTATGAACCAGTAGTTGGGAAGCAAAAACAGAATACATAGCAAAGGATTCTGTACTTCAAGATTTCAGTAGTTGGGGTGGTTTGTTGAGAGGTATTAAGGAAACTCGGTGCAGAAAGTACCTTTCTCTTACCTGGAAATGACACACACACACACATCTTCGGTCATACAATCTTCAATATACATGGTTACAGAGCTAATACTTTTTTCCCCCTATAACTATAGTTTTAATCCAAACAATCAAATCCCCTATGGGTGCAGGAGAGATGAAGATGAAGAGCAAACATTCTTTTGAGGCTGCTGTTGGTTGCCAAGCGTTGGTGCACTTGCTCCACCCACCACGAGATACTGTGGCTGTGCAGACATGTCACATCTGTGTGTGTCCAGACTGCAGGTGGGGGCAGAGACCAGTATCTACTGCTCAGACATAGATAGAGGAAAGGGCATTCCGAAGAGCTAAATGGATACAAGCAAATCTCTGTTCCAATATTTAAATAATGTCCTGTTTTGAAAACGCATTTCATGAATAGTAAGGAGAGATGAATGCATTGCTCAGATTCGTTTGCAGGGTTGGTAAATCCACATTCCCTGGACCAATCTCACTGGTGATTTTTAATACCTACTTACATGGCCCATCTCTGCAGATGAGGAGACCGTCTAGAGTCTTTGTCCTCGCTGTCCAAAGAGCCAGTTATTGTCACCTGTCTTCTCAGAACTGGACCGAGACTACCAAGGACATTAGCCACTCATAGTTAGCAAATGGCAACAACTTCCACCTCTGATAACAATGATATGATTCAAAGGGCCAGCTGGTACAGCAAATGCAAGACTCCACATAAACTAAGATAAATCTCTGAACCATTCCAACCTCCTCAGGGAACGTGATGAAGGATTACAAGGAAGTAAAGGAAATCCCACCTACCTGCACTGGCTGTGTTTTGTGTGAAGGGACAGTTTGAGTTTGCTATGCATTGCTTTCTTCGTGAGTGAAGACACAATTCTTATTTTTTTTTGCACTATTATATTTATATCATATTCAATTTATTACAACTTTTTACTTCTTTTGGTTCAAATATTCTTGTAGTAAGCTAGTGTTACTTGATTTTCCAACCCAGTGTCAGTGTTAATTCATGAGAAAGTTTAAAACTCTACCTTGTGAAGGTGAATCACAGAGAAATAAAAATAGGGCACAGCACGTAAGTAGCACAGTACCTGAGACAACATTTTTTTAACATCGACTCTCAAGATAGGTCTGTGTGGTAGGTACAATTACATTCTTTGCTATTTATTTATTGTTAACTATTATCTTTATTATACTAACATTGGTTTATACTAGAGGTGAGAAATTTCCCACATTCAAACAGTGTGGCAGAAGCAGTACGCAGATACAGACAGGCCTTCGAACACCACTGTCCAACAAACTTGTTTAAATGCAAATTAATTTTTTTTAAATTTTAGTAAGGGTCAAATACCCAGATTCTAGTGTTTATTTTTCTGTTCACCAGGTGACACTGTATAAATTATTTGGCTTCCTGAAGACTGTTTTCTCTTTTTAAAATAGACTAACAATATCTGGCCTGCCTCTTCAAAGGATTGGATATGAGGATTTTATAAAACAATGAAGTATAAATAAGGTAATAATAAATTATTATTGACCAATTTTTAGATATTGACAACACAGTATGACTTCATTTCAACTTAACATACCCAACCTGATTATACTGTTAAAAAAGAAAAGCGATGTTTTTCACTGAAATGCTTGTTGTGTTCATATATACAAAGACAAGCTAATTGAGGACTTCACTACCCACTTGTTAAAATTATATGTTCTTAGAAAATTATCTCTTTAATTTTACTGGCTATCTTTAGAGTCCTGTTATAAGAAACTATGCATTCGGACATTATGTAAACCTGGGGATGTTTTTGGATCCAAGTAAAGGGAATTAATAGACATTACATTTCTTTCTTAAGAATAAAACAAATGAGAAAAATGCTCACATATTTTACTTTGATAAAAATGTAATGTCAACTATTCAATTACTCCTAGAAAGTAATACATGTGAATAATTCCTGTGGAAAAGCTTCCATTCTTTTTATGATGTACAATTATAATAGCAACAATGACAATAATGACAGATAATAATGAGTGTGTATTGGATATTGAAACCTCTGATTAACATGCTATTTGTTAGATGTGCGTGAACTACAGTTTGAAAAATCATGAAAAAAAGATATTTTTTGAGTTAGAAAAGTAAAATGAGGAGACTGAATTAACTTGCTGAAGGAGGTTTCAATTATTCTTTTCTAAATAATTCTAGCAGAGCTTATAGGTTTAATTTTAGATTAGGCAAAATCTAAAAATGTAGCCTATTGTAATAATTAGAGTTCCTCATATGACCCTCTTTACACAGGAAACCAATTTAGCCAAAATTCTTATGTTCTCTTCAAATCTGCTAATATTTCTCCAGTTCAGTCCTCATCTTAGCACTGCTGCAACCAAAGTCATGATTTTAAAAGACAGGATTTAGAGAGATTTAAACAAAGAGCTGAGTATGTCATGATTTTATTTGGATGCTTTGAAGTGAGTCCCTAGATTCTTGCATAGAAAAACACAGGTTAAAAAGGCGATGGAGGGGCCTCCCTGGTGGCGCAGTGGGTTAAGCAACACACTATGAAGCAAACCGCAGCCACTGCAGCACAAGTTCGATCCCTGCTGCCGGTCAGGGGGGGGGACCCACGTGGTGCGGCAGACCTCTCCTGCTGTGCCCGCTGCTCCCCTCAGCAGTGTACTTCCATTGATCTGCCTGTTCTGCTCCCCGCTCTGTCTCTGGTGAATCCTCTCACCAACCCCCACACCTCTGGCCTGTACCCCAGTGCTTGTATGCATAAACAAATAAATCTTTAAAATAAAAAAAGGCGATGGAATTTGAAGGCCTCCTCTGTTCCATCTCAGTAATTGTGCAACATTTGCCATGTCTCCCAGCGTGTGTGCGCGTGCGTGTGCAGGTGTATGTTCGTGTGCATATGTACTTGGGTTCCGGGGATGAATGATTAAAGGATGACCTAAAATCTCATGGTGTAAACAAATTTTTCATCATACTGGTGTTCTAAGTACAGTAAAGTCTCATTTATTTTTATTTCAGTGATTTGGAACTTTAATAATTGGGAAACAGGCCAGTGAAAGTTTTGTTTTTCATGATCCATGAAAAAACTTTTCAGAAACTAGACTGCAAGAGTTTTAACCCATTTAAGAAACTGGCTGAACTGCTGGCCCTTAAGAGCTACATAAGTACTAAATGTGCTCACTTGACAGGCTACAAATAATTCTCATTTATTTAAGGAAATAGTCTGCAACGTACTAAGCAATCATTAAATCAGAGAAGTAATAGACAACTTCGAAGTAAGCTACAGCAGTATTTCTCAAACCTAACATGTCACTAGCATCATCTGAGGAGATTAAAAAATCGAGGTTCTGGATACAGGTTCTCGGTCCAAATGTCTAGAGATTACTGATTCAATGGGACGAGGTTTCAAAAATCAGTATTTCAGAGGCTTCCAAGTGATTCCAACACGGTTAGGCCTGAGGCCACTGATTGTCTGGTTTTCTACGTAATGTAGAAATCCTTTTAATGCTTTTTCATAGGTAATTATTTTTGTTAATTTGAAAATTTATAATGAAAGGATCTTAATTTTTCAACGTATTGTGGGAAGAGGTGGAACATCTGGGTTAGATTTTTTTTTCTCCTGATGTTGAGCTGAAAATCTTCTTCCGTCTAGAAGAGCCAGTGCCTGTGTGTGCCGCGGCAGCTCTTCAGATATTGGAAGAGAGTTGCCATCATCTTCTTTCCACGTTTCCATTCTTTCTGAACAAATGTCTCATTTTTCTTACTATCCTGGTCCTGTCCCCTGACCCTTAACAAGCAGACTGTCCTGCTGTCAGAACTGTGATGTTTCTCAATAGATGTTTCTGAGATGGAAGTAAGCACCATGAGAAGCAGGGAATTTATTCCTCTTGTTTCCACCAATATCTCTAGAGGGTTATTATTGTCCCTTTCAAAAATATGAAGGTCAGAACTAAACATAGTATAACAAATGTGTTATGTGAGAGTGACTATTTTTTAAGCTTCTCTAAAATTACAATACTATTAGCCCTCACAAGGCCATGTCCAAGCTTTCTGCTGAGAGCAAATAAAGATTTTTTTTTAAGCAGGGACTTCCAAATTTGGTTCCCCCCTCTTTTATATTTCTTTGAGTTAAATATTGCAAACATCAATGCATAGCTATTTTTTGTAGTTTTTTTTGTATCATCTCTATGGTTTTCGACACTGTTTGCGTTGATTTTTTTTTTAAAGATTTATTTATTTATTTATGCATACAAGCACTGGGGTACAGGCCAGAAGTGTGGGGGGTGAGAGGATTCACCAGAGACAGAGCGGGGAGCAGAACAGGCAGATCAATGGAAGTACACTGCTGAGGGGAGCAGCAGGCACAGCAGGAGAGGTCTGCCATGCCATGTGGGTCCCCTCCCTGGGTGGCAGCAGGGATCGAACTTGTGCTGCAGTGGCTGCGGTCTGCTTCATAGTGCGTTGCTTAACCCACTGCGCCACCAGGGAGGCCCTCGACACTGTTTGAATTCATTTATATTTTAGCGATTATTAAGGGAGCTTCTGCTATGTTCCAGGTTCTGTAGTAAATACTAGAGAGCATAGATTCTAGAGTTGGAATGTTTCTTCATTTTCTCTTTTCATCTAGTCAACTGTCACAGCCTGATTCAGCTGGACCAGCTCTCTTGAGCTGTTGTAATGGTGGTGCCTTTGCTTTCTCTTCTCCTGTTCCCATCCAACCTGCTCTACATGCTTTGTCAAATAATTCAGGGAAGTCTGACATCAGTGGTAAATAACGTCAACCCTCTATAACCCCGAAGCACTCCTGTTACCTATCAACTACAAAAGCTCACTTTCCCCACCTTCAAATCTTCCTTTTCTCTCTCTGCGTTTCTTTGCTTCTGTCTCCCTCTTTTTCTATCTCATAGGTAAATGCCAATTTGAAATTCTTTTCAGAGATAAAAGAGTTTCTGAGTTAAGATCTGGAAAACCTTGAAAGAAGAATTTCAGGTGGAAACTGCTTCGACCACGGGAAAATCTAAGCAGAGGACATCCCGAGTCACTGGTCAAGAGGAGACTTTGTCAGCTAGCCTTCCCTCAACCGCCAGCGAGAGGGGTATCCAAATGTCTCCAGAGGAGACCTGCGAGCCTTTTCTTAAAATTTTCCAGAGAAGCAAACTCCTTTGAGAATTTGTTCCAGCTGATTTGCTATTGTATTTAGGTTTCTTTATCATAGCGGTTCTTGGTAATTACACAGCAGCTTTCATCGGAAGAGCCTTTAAATAGACCTGATAATGCCTCTCTGAGGTAGGTAAACACAAAGTATCATTATCCCCATTTAACAGATGAGAGAATAGAGGAGAAAGGGCTTGGGCACCTTTTCCAGTGCCTCGGGTGGGTTTTATTTCCTCCACCTCACAGAAGAAATGTCTCTAGGGCTTTGGCACACAGCCCTTCTGTGATTCTCGGATGCGGCTGACGATGTGATTTCTCTTTCCACCTGAGCCTCCAGCCTCACTTCTTCCCCTGGAGGGGACTGTGGAGACCGGAGAACGGTCATGGTTTATCATCTACATTATTTAGTTTTCTGAAAATGGGAGTGACTTCGAGATTTGTTTGATCATATAAAGAACATGTCTATACCTAAAAACTGAGAAAAATCATGTGAAAAACAAAAAGTATGTAGTATACAGTAGGTGCTCAATAAATGTTGCTGCATAATAAATGAAGAAATGATGACTCAAACAAGGAGTTGGTTGAAAGAATCCAAGTCACTTCCTTTCACACCATCCAGAAATGTGTCATTATAGATTCTTTATCACCATTTTTCCCCTCCTCTGTTTTAAGCTGCATTTAGTGGGTGGGTGTGGTGATGGCTGGTGGGGTGGAGCAGGCAAAAGGTAAGAGGGAGAAGATAAGGCAGGTTTCTGAGCCACAAGTCCTATGAGTCAGAAGGGCAAATAGACAATCTTACATACTGGCAAATAGACAGTCTTATTGACAACTTCTCAAATCTAATTTCCACTCTGACTAGGTGTTACCCCCAACCCCTCTCCATGTTTCATTCTTCTTCTTATTATTATTTTATGGATTTTTTACATCATTCTTCATTTTTTGTACAGTGTATGTTTTCTCTTCTGGTTTACAGTTCCCGTGAAGTTCCCACTGCTGGTGGGAATGCAAACTGATCCAAACACCATGGAAAGCTGTGTGGAGGTTCCTCAAACTGCTAAAAATGAGCTTCCATATGATCCAGCAATTCCACTCCTAGGTATTTACCCAAAGGACACAAATACACTAATTCAAAAAGACACCTACACCCCTATGTTTATTGCAGCACTGTTTGCAATAAGTAAGCTGTGGAAACAACCCAAACACAGATGACTAGATCAAGAAAACGTGGTACATATACACAATGGAACACTATTCAGCAATCAAAAAAGATAAACTCATGCCATTTGCAGAAATATGGATGGCGCTGGAAGGGATTATACTTAGTGAAATAAGTCTGCATTTCATTCTTACATGAGCATGCCCAAGTAACTAGCCTTGCTGTTTCACACCACCACATTGGTCATTTTTATTGGCTGTCTCTGTTTCTGTTGTTGTTCTCTTAGGGTTAGTGATGTCTCAGAATGGAAGTCGCCCATGATAGAGTGTAATCTTCAGGTATCAGCTCAGTAAATCAGCAGGATCTTCATGATAATATTTGACAGAGCCACATTCTAGTATATTATTTACTTAATATTCTATTTTAAATTGCTCACTTAAAGAAAGTATAATATCAGTCTGTCCTATTGGTTTTCTTTTTGAAAAATTTATTTTATTTATTAAAGATTTATTTATTTCTGCATACAAGAGCTGGGATACAGACCAGAGGTGCGGGAGGTGAAAGGATCCACCAGAGACAGAGTGGGGAGCAGAACAGACAGATGGATTGAAATGCACTGCTGAGTGGAGCAGCGGGTGAGGCAGGAGAGGTCTGCTGTGCCATGTGGTTCCCCTCCCTGGCCGAGGATTGAACTCGCACTGCTGTGTAGCGGATGCTTCACAGTGCATCACTCTACCCGCTGCGCCACCAGGGAGGTTCCTATCCTATTGGTTTTTAATGCTAACTCTGTAGAATCATCTGGGAGAGCTTCTATAAAATATTTTGGGTAGGGATACCTTTCAGAGATGTTAACCTAATGACAATCATTAATTAGCATTAAAAAACCATTCTAATGTTCAAGCAGGATTGAGAATCATTGTTCTAAATAGTTTTTATTTATGAATCACAAGTTTCATGGGTTAATTATGTTTTATTTCTACTGCCTGCTAAAAACAGTCATATTTAACTTAATCATTAAAATAAGTTTTAAAATGATTCATTGTGTACCATCTGAAATTGTTTCATATCCTAGCAGTGATAGGTAACATGTGGTTGAAGATATACTATAACAAATGGAAGAGACCAGAACTTAGAAATATAAACCCCTGAAAACATAGCTATATTTCGGCTTGGTCAGTTCTCGTATGTTTGACCATGAGAAGATCAAACCTCTTGCTCTCAACCCAGGGCCTGTAGCACACCACGGTCTTCCATCATTCTTCCCTGAAACATATTATTTGTAGAAGGTGGCCAAGTCCTTTGGCATGCAGATGGAGTAGTTTATTTTAGCATTGCTACATTTCTCTGGGCACAAAACCTACAGATTGGCTAATGATGGCAGAGACAGATAAATATGACAAAAAACCCTTAAGATCTTTACCTGAGTCCCTGAAATATAGCCTCCCGAGGATCAGATTATGAGCCTCAAGACCCAGTAAGGCCTCTCCTGATATTGTACACAGCACTCACTACCCTTAGTCCTTTGTTTCATGGGGACTGGCTTCTGGCCAACTTCAGACTCACTGCCTCCCCACCCCTCTTCCCGCACCCCAGATTAAAGCTTGCTTAGCAACTAGAAGGAGCTGACTATCTTCCTTGCTTGATCACCTATAGAATCCCTAATTCTAGCACCTACTACTTAGTGCCTTTCTTCTGAAGAGCATAAATTGCAATGGAAAGAGCCTCTCATTAATCCTCCCCATACCGCCAGGAGGAAGTTGCATGGTAAGTATTCCCTCTTAGAGGAATCCTGAATCCTCCGGCCTACAAATCGGTCCGGGCCTCACTCTCACTGGCTTGGGCTCTCGCTGCCTACAAGCTGGTGCGGACAACCAGAGTGTGTGTGACAGGAGAGAGCTCTTCTCCGTGTGCAAGCTGAAGTGGCTGTGTGCAGCCTGTCGGGAAGGAGCTTTCCCAGCTCTGGGTAGCCGGGTGACAGAAGGAGATAAAGCATCGCTTCCACGTTAGTGATGGACTCATAAGTGGTGCCTGCATGTAAACTCCTAATAAAGCCCAATTATTAGACTCTGCTGCCTCCTGAGAACTGATCTCATTACTTCCCTCCTTCCTCTTCTCTCTCCCTCCCATCTGGCTGGCTTTTTGAAGAGATAAGAGTGACTTTCTGACCTGGGGAAACTTTGGTATCTGCTGCAGAAGAAATAATGCAGGAAAATACATGAGCACAGAAGAGTGCTGAAAATTCAGGTTCAGGGTATTCATCGTCTTCCCAAATTACTTGTGCCTCAGAGTCTAAGACATAACAGTAAAACTATTTTACGAAATCCCATTCCAAGGGAGAAAGTTCAGTTATTCAGGAGGATGCTGAAGGGGGGCTATGTCCAGACCCAGCTTCATGAAGCAGAGCTCAGGGTTACCCCTTACTCTAACTCTGGGGAGGTGCTTCTCCTGGGGAAGTCCCGGAGCCATTCGGAGGCGCTGGAGCCAGCCCCCTTTTAAGCTTGCTCTTTCCAGCTGGAGAGTCACTGCAGGAGTGGCCATGCTGGGAGGTGGCGAGAAAAGTTGGTTAGTAACCAAGTGTTTATTGCTTCAGACTTCTGGAATATTTGTAGTCACAGAGGTGACCATTCCTCAAAAGAAGGGAGTTTCTGCTGACACCTTTTAAATGGACCCAGACTTATTTTTAGGAGAAAAATAATTCTACGAACTCACTCTAAGGCTAAGATAAATAAAGGCGGTTCTCCTTATTTTGGGGTAGATAGGCAGCAAGGGACTGAGGCAGACCCGGGGTGTGTATGCTGTAGAGACAATGAGGTGTGGCATGTGGGATCCAGCTTAGGGACACCCTGCTGTTGTGGGTGAAATAGGAATCTCTTATCCTCCTCCTTTTTTCCTCTCCCTCCCCGTGGGGAGCCAGTTCTTTCTGTTCTTTGCTGCTTCACCAACCCTGGAGGGGCTCAGTGCTAAAGTAAGCCCTAGCTTGAGGGCTCTGCGGAGCCTAGGAGGCTTCCAGTGTGCCACCCTGGAAAGGGCATTCAGAGAACCTTCCAGACCGTCATCAGACCGTGACAATAGCCTCTTGTAGTCATCAAATCTTTGACACATAGAAACACACTCTTCTTGGAAAATTTACCACATTCTCTGAAGCAGAATTGTAGACACTGGACTATGTGGCTTGAATTAATCTGAAAATTCTCTAGTGATAACAGGTACTTAAATTTCATCATCAGGAAATAACTCTCTTAGCATCTAATACCTTTTCTTATGACCCATTTATCTTTCTCATGTCAGTTCATCAGATTTCTTTTAATTTTGTACAAATTTTTCTCACACGTACCTTTCAGTAAATTACTATATTTTTATCCTTTCTATAGATAGATAGCAAGTAAGAAAATTTTAAAAACCCAACAACAATTACTTCTTTCATTCTGTGATTTTCAAAGTATGGCCCAAAACCAGTGGTAGCAAAACCACCTGGGATGTTGCTAAATATAAGGCCCCTGGGGCAACTGTAGATCAACTTGCTTAAGATAGAACTTAAGAGAGACTGACTTGTCAAGACTTTTGGGGTCAAGGAGAGAAGTCTTGCATTTTTTTTTCTCTTTTAGGTTTGTACACTGGAAGGGCTATTACCACACTGCTGACTTAGATGATTGCTCAACTGACTATATAACTGCCTGTATAGCTCTAGCTGAAAAGTAACAGTTGTTAGTTCCCTAACTTGTGTTCTAATTCCCCGTGCCCTGTTCTTAGACTGAATTTTGTCCTTCCCTCTCTCCCGCACCTCGTCCATTCATTTACTGATGCCCTAATGTCCCACTGTCACCATGTTTGGAGACTGGACCTTTAAGGAGACAATTAAGGTTAAGTAAGGACTTAGGGGTGAGATCCTACTCTCATAGATAGGACTGGTGAGTCCTTATAAGAAAAGGTAGAGATGGGAGATTATCTCACTGTCTCTGCTCCCCATAACCTTTGGTCTCTGCACCCACACAGAAGGCCAGTGAGAATCTAGGAAGAAGGCAGCCATCTGCAACCCAGGAAGAGAGTCCTCACTAGAAACCAAAATTGACAGCACCTTGTTCTTAGATTTCCTCTAGAACAGTGTCTAAAGGTGAGTCTCTAGAACCGTGAGGAAAATTAATTTCTGTTAAGCCACCCAGACCGTGTTATTCTGTTATGGCAGCCTTGCACATGAACACAGCTCTGCTTAATAGAACTTTCCAGCTAATTGGAACATAGGGCTGAGAGGCCAATGGGTCTCACTCAGTTTAGGGAAACTGGCACTTGAGTCAGGGCCTTCTATGCATGATTGCCTTGAGAAAGGATCTTATTAATTTCACCACGTAACAACTACGCTCTGTAGCAGTCCAATTACACTCTGTGTGGAGAACTTGGAATATGGGGAGGAGGCTCCTTATCTGTCTCTGTATGGTGCTCAGCTACTGTACATATACGGAAAATATAAATAGATAGCAGTGTTCCAATGGAGGAAAGGTGGAGACAGTTACAGCTAAGACAATGAAGGAGTATAGGTACTTTGGGGATGGGTGTGGTATGGTAACATATACCTTAAGAGATTTGAACCTGTGTACTAAAGCATACACAGTGTTGTAAACCAACATTAGCTCAGAAAAGACAAAAACAGAACAACATAAAAAAGGAACAGATAGAGATAATAGAAGAAAAGTGATTTGTATTAATTAGATTCATGGCAGAATCTAATGTCTATAAAATTGCAGACAAATTTTTTTATATGCTTTCAGAAATTTTGAATGTTCCTTTTTCTCTGAGAGTTTTAAGTTTGCTTGCTATAAGAAAGGTGAAGCATTTCCCCAGAAAAATCTTTCTGAGGTGAGGTCAAAGGACTATTGCTTTCTGGAACTTGTGTTCTCAGTTTGACTAGACTGATGGAGGACTTGAGGGGCTCCTTCTTGTAGAGGGATGGTCCTTCCCTGGAGTAGATTTTTAATTTACACTACTTGTTGCTAGTCTAATTCATTATTCTGTAACTCTGGCAAAGTGAAAACCTTTGATTTTATTTGTGTGCATTAGAGTGATGTTTAATTATTTGTTTTACCTTGTTTGATTTCTCCCTTCCCAAATTTTGAGTGTAAGAGTAAATGACAGCTGAAGTCAGTCAGGTTTCTAAGAGTTCTAAAGTGACTACCTAGAATTAAGTACTTTCTCTATGTGACTAAGACATCCACTGAGGGAAGAAGACATCTGCGTTCTAAACAAACACACATGTGACTAACCTAGAGAAGCTATCTATTCTTGAAATCTGCTAGTGATGCATGCTAAAAACTACAAGGTTATCATATGCTTTGGTTAACACCTTGTACTCTTGAATATCCAGATATCTGCTTAAAATTCTTACCACTTTGCATTCAGATCTATGATGATGGCTTGGAGTCTTCTTTGTTATGTAACAGACATGCAAATATTTTAACAGAAAAGCAAGAGTTTGATTGTTTAGAGAATCTTAATCAAAATAGAAATTGGTCTATCCAGGAGAAGCACAATGGACTATGTATAAGTCAAGGTATATGCCTTGGTGGTGGGGGTAATGTGGGGTTGTTCGTCTGAAGAGGTGGGACCTTTATACACAGCTAATGAGAATACAAAATGGTGCAGGTGCTTTGGAAAACAACTTGATGGTTCTTAAAAAGGTTAAAAATTTGTTTAATGTTAACTGAGTTACCATATGACTTAGTATTTTCACTCCTAGACATAAATCCAAAGGAAACAAAAGTGTCCATCAGTTGAAGGATAAGTAGAATGTGGTATATCCCTACAATGGAATACTATTTAGTCATAAAAAGGAATGAAGCACCATTACAAGCGATAACATGGATGAGCTTTGAAAACTTTATGGCACATGAAAGATGCCAGTAAAGGAACACACACATACACACACACACACACAGAATAGTATTCTGTTTATATGAAATGTCCAGAATAAACAAATCTATGGAGGGATAAAGTATACTAGTAGCTGCCTAGGGCTGGGGTGGTGATGGTGGTAGGGAAAGAGAGCTGATTTATGACAGATATACGATTATATGCAGAAGATTATGAAAATCCTCTAAAATTAATTGTGACAACTGCACAACTCTAAACATACTAAAAACCCTTTGGTTTATATACTTAAATTGGAGTTAATATTTATGAAAACTTTGACAGGGCTTCAGTTGCCACTAACAGTTGCCATAGTAACCAATCCATCAAACTGGTCTGTGCTGGGGAACCACACACTTCTGCCTTTGTAGGCGACCGCTATTAATTACAGGGATCCCTCACAGTACCGATGAACTCCTATGCCGAGGAGGCAGACAGTGTTAAGATGCTAGGGTGCATCTTGAAGCATTTATGTTTTCCCTCAATGCTTCCTTCTCTCACTCACAGATCTTACAGTCTTTCTTTGAATTCTTTCCATTTGTCTAGGAAGCTCTGGTTTGGCTGGTTTCAAGGAGTGTTAAAAATCAGGGCTAGACAGTGTTCTGCTGCTTTTTCTAAGCAGGATTTATAAACATGACTGTTTCCTTTTTAGTGAAAAATGGATCCTCCTAACCTAATAATTCCTCACTTAGAGACAGACTGTGAAGAATTTACTTTCTCTTTCCACATACAAAATAGACCTTTACCTGATAAAAGCACATCTCAGAGGTCACTGTACAGAAATTTTAAAGCCAGCACCAAGAACATGCACTTTGACTGTGGCTACGCCCACACATCCATCTGTGCACGTTTTCCGACAATGTCTCTACATTTCCAAGGACTCTTCCTTCTCTACATTTGGAGCTCTCTCTCTTCCTCCTCTTCTCCATTTCACTGGCCTCGCCTGTCTTCACAGGCACCTGAAGGCACATAAGTCAGGGAAGTGAAACCGACTGTAATTCTTCAGTTCACTTGTCTGCAGCCTCCAGTCAGTCAGTCTCCATACGCGGCCCAGCTGAGCACTGAGGAAGTTCAGAGTCCCGCGCAGGTGCAATTTACCAACCCTGGCAGGCAGGCGCAGGCGCACTGGGAGCTGAGCGCCAGACAGGCAGCGAGAGGCTCTGGGAGCAACAGAAAAAGAAGCCTCTTAAGCTTTAGCTTCTGAGATTAAAAAGGAGCACTTCCTCTATCAAAGGAAGTAATGAAAAATTTTTATACCTAAAAAGGTCAGCATTTTCCTTTTCAGGAATTAACTCTAAGTTGCTAAGAGCAGTCAGAAAGTCGGATTTTCCTGCGTCCTTCAGATGCCCTTGCGTTCACCTTTGGCTTCCTGTAACTTTATTCCTCCAGTGTTAGCAGTTGTGCACCAGTGTTGTGCTATGAGTGAAATGATAGATGTGATCATGAATTTTCTTGGTAGGCAAAAATATATTCAGGTAAATTTTGCTTTAATGTATCTTTTTAAATTAGTAATTAATTTAATAAAAATGGTCTTTCTATTTCATATAGGTTTCATTTTTTTTTTCTTCATGACCCTGGCATATCCTTACCAAAACCCTGGTGAGCAGAAGTGTAATTATCAACCCATTTTTCTGATGTGGGTCTCAGCTAACAGGGAGCGAGGACACACATTTAGATTTATGATTGCAAAGGCAGCAGCTTCTCCACTACAGTATCACTGACTTTCTCAGTTCAAGTAAATAGCCTCTAATTTTGCCACTAGGGAACGCGTCCATGTAGTGGATAATTAGCAGCAGGGTCTACAACTTGCTCTCTGTTTGGATGACGGTCCCTATGCAGTCTCTAGCCACACGCAACTTCTTTCAGTTCCTGGAAGGTACCAAGCTCTTTTGTGCCTGGGAACTCATGCAAGTATTCTTCTCTCATCTTGGGCTTCTCTCCCAGTTGTCTATCCTGCCTCAGACCTTATTCTGAGAGCTCATCCTTTAAGGTGCATCTTAAGCTTCTGTGGAGAAAGTCTCTAGTATTCTGGCTCATGGCACTTTTCTAGTCTATGGCATGCACGGCCATATTTGATTACTAGTATAATTAATTTGTGTGTGACCTTTTACACCTTTTTCCTCATATTGTAAATTACAGGAAGTCAAGAATGTGTTTCTTGTTCAAATATATATTTCAGAACCTTGCACAGAGCTTGGTGCATGATACATGTTCATTACAAATTTGGGGGATATTTTCACAACAGACTTTCTTGGTGGTGGTAAACTGTAACACATCACCCCAAGTTCTCACTGTGACCCAGTCCTAGACGTGTGTAGAAAAAGGTGCTCAAGGTTAGGAAGGTCCTCTTGCTTCTCAGGCCCACTGGCAGATCCAATTATAACGAACTTTACAGAATGGAGTTACAGTTTCACCTCCTCCTATTGGGCATAGCAAGTGTCCCCTCAAGTTCTGATGCTTCTGAAACTACTGCATTTAACTAGCACATGAATTTTTTAAAAAATAAATCATCTTGATTAATTTTGATTAAAGTCACATAATTATTGAGCTGAACTGAATTATAGGAGGGACAGTACTATGACAGGTGTTTTTCTGATGCCAACTTTTCTTTTGAGCATTGACCTTTCATTTTAATAGAATACTGTCTATAACTGTAAATTAAGTTGGGTATATAGCTATTTAAAAGTCTTAAATTTGTATTTATTAATCAGACCAATAACACCTACTCTACAGGTTCTTGAATTCCCTTGTCCATCCTCCTCTACTGCTAGTTTTCTTTTTCTTTTTTTAGATGCCTTATCTTTTAGTAATTTCTTTGTTTTCTTATATTTATTTGCATTTTTCTTACTGCTTTTCTTCTTACCTATGATTTATTTTATCTCTACATCATAAATACTTGCTTTTCATTTCCCCACTATTACAGGCTTCTCTCTAGTACTTTCTGCTTTACTTCGAATGTCACAAATAGTTATAACTCTATTTTCATCAACATTCTTTGTGAATACATAATCCCTTCTCGTATTTACAGTAAAATACACCTGCTGACTGTCTGATCTATATTACAATGGACGTTCTTTCACTGCTCATGACACCCTATTCATGTCATCGTGTTTGGTTTTTAAAAAGAAATTATCATTAGTAATTCATGCATCAGAAGTTATTCTGGAAGTCTATGACAATGAATACATTCTCTGAAATTCTAAATGAATGATGAAAGGCATAAACACGACATAAAAATTGTTAAAGTGATTTCCTTAAAACAAAATATAACAGAATAAATTTCCAATTAGAATAATCTTACTTTATATTATTGAAAATACACCAGAATGCTCAAAATTTGACTTATATCTGTTGTACTTATCACCTGCAATTAACATCAACATGAATAACTTTCTGTTGTCCTCAGAGAAACAAAGCTGATATAACTTCGATACCCAGTGCACAGAAATCAAGGGGAAAAGCTCTTGGTTAAAATTTGAGCTTCAAGGCATCATTCTGGTTTATTTTCATAGTTAAACTGAATGCTCATATTTTTATTGACTTATTTAAAATATATCAGCTGACTGCATTTTAATAAGTCAATATCATAGTGACAAATCTCAGCAATCACATTATTTAGCGCCTTAAACTCAGAACAAATAAGTAAGTATTATGGACCAGTAGGAAGGAATTTTGGCTTCCTAATTCTTTCAGTTTCATTCATTGATTGGGTACCTCGAAAAGTCTTAGAAGTAGGAACTTTTAATCACTTTACAGTATAGTGAGACAAAGACAGGGGAGGCAAAGCTTTTTGAGGAAGCAAAAGCTACTATTACACTTACAATAAAAGAATCTTCTTCAACTAATGAAGATCAGTTCCATTTCGATAATATTCATATAACTGGACAAAATATTTATGTTCTCTAAGCCTTAGTTTTTAATATTTAGAAAGAATGAAGTGTTTTAAAGATTAGAAAAAATGTAAGTAATACATCAAGGCCTTGGTAGATTCACAATTAGGGATGGTTAATATTATTTTGGAATAAAACAGTTGTTTGTGTTTATGATCTTTAAAATTACCTCCATTTTAATTTCACATTGGATTTGTCAATGCACACCAGAGCTAAATCTGTAAGTGCTCACCTCGATTGTATTTCAGACTAATACCAAGTCTTTTTCAATACATATTTTTGGATCAAGGTGAGGGACTGAGTTAAGCACTTCGATTACATATATTCAGAGCAGTAACCTCCTAGTGGGCGAGACAGACACATGATCCAAACCTTATGTGTGTGAGTGCTCTCCTAGAGATTATTCACTTTGGATAAAATTGAGGGAGGTTCTGGAGACATTCTCATCCAGCTGATTGACTCAGAAATCTGGAATCCTGGATAATATACACCCTTTGATGAAAGCAGCTATAGATACAGGATGGCATTTAGAAAAATAATTGCTCACATAGTCATTTACATGCCTACATTGCTTTGATCTCAGAAAGTAATGCATTAAATGTACCTAACTACACTAATTTCCTACTGGAAAGTACATATCATATAAATGATAATGTTTCTTTTGAGTAACAACAAATCTATGTTAGTTGGTTCTATCTCCAGTATACCTGGGGAAAAAAACTTATTCACCATTTTGATGAATTGTTATTCATCTTTCTGGGATCACTATTTTATCCCTGAGTCTTATTCTGGAAGAATATTCTGGCAAGGTCGAATTATTTAGATTTGATTTCTTCCCAGACGGAAGGAAGAAGACCAATGGGTTTCTTAAACAAGAATAAGGGCAAAATTTTGTGTCCATTTTGTTCACTGAAGCATCCCAAAAACCGAAAATGGGGGTAAGTGAACTACAACTCAGAACAAACACAGGCCACACCCAGTTCTTACACAGCCCACAACCTATGAGCAAAGCATTTTTAATGGTAGAAAAAAATCAAAAGAAGAATAATATTTCATATGTGTGGATATTATGTGCAATTTCAGTGCCCATAAAAAAAGGTCTGTGGAAAACAGGCAGGCTCACTTGTTTATGTATTTATTGTTGATGGCCGTTTTTGCACTACAGGGAAGAGCAGAATAGTTGCAACCGAGATTATATGACCGCCCCCCCCCCCAAAGTCAAAAATAATTATAATTTGGGATTTTACAGAAAATAATGCTCACCCCTCGACTAGAGCAACAGCTCTCTTCTTAAGTGCCAGATACATTAATATAACTACAACTTTTTCTCTAAAAAGAAAGTCTTAAATTTACTGCAAGGTCAAACACCAGATTATATCCCAGTAAGGCGAGGTTCATTCTAAGAAGAATGCTATGGAGGAAAACAGACTCAAGAGCGACATTTCTTGGGCTCAGCCTTTGGGTCCATCACTTCCCAGCAGCCATGGACAACATGCCTAGCTTCTCTGTTCAAAGATCCATCCACAAATGAGGTCAAAGATGGTGCCTGTCCCCAAGAGCAGTTATGACAGACAAGTAAATTAATATGTGTAAAGTGCTAAAAGCATCACCTAATATGCAGTAGCTGTTGTGAATAAGGTAACATATTTCTGACTGAATTTAAGTCAAGTAAATCAAGACACTTAGAAATTAGCTAAGGTAATTGAGTGCACCTCGACATTTTTATAAATATGGAAAAATACAAGCATGAATTAAAATTTGAACATGTCCACTTTTGCTAATAAGTCTTCTAAGCCAATAAAAAGCATTAATATCTATTCTCATTGCCTTTTGATTGTTGGGTATAACTATTTGGCTCCCATACCTGTGATATAATTTTGTAATCAATGGTCTTGTTTCAGATAATAAACAAATTGTATTCGGAATGGTTGAGTAACTTCTGATACAAATCTAACTACCTAACAACTTCCAATCTAAGGGTATCAAATTGCTGTAAAGGGAAGTAACAATTTAGAGAATGCATGGATACAAGATTAGTTTGTTTTGTCAAGGTTGCAACTCAGTTCTTAAGAGAACCAATAGAAAACACTGCCTACACTTAAACACTTTTGAAGCATCAAATCCAGGAATCGAAACTGTATGTCAGGAAATATAATGGCTTTTTAATTATTGTAAGTCACTTTAGCAAGTAGATAACTAGTATGCCTGATGTTTAAATAGATTTTTGCATTAATTTATATGAAATCTGTAAATAGATTTTTATAGAATGTGAAATCTTTATAAGGTAGCCTTCTATCTTTTATAAAATATAACATTTATACTTCAACACAGAACTCTAATAGCTGGTGGTTAAATGTTTAAAAATATAATTATTTTCATGAGTGACTGTCTCTTACAGGTGTTTTCCTGGAGAAGATTCAATAAACTTTTGTTATGTACACTAATTGCAGGTTGAGGAACATGTCGGTGTATGCAGCATTCTGATTTTCTTCTTTTATGACCCTAGTCCCTTCATTCCTTAATGCTTTCATTCCTTTAATCACTACATTGTGTAAGGTACAATGTAAATGTAAAAAAAGATGTAATTAACCCAGTCCAATTAGGTAGATTTGGGACAATAACTAAATTATGCATTAAATTTTTGACAATACAAACAAAATTAATATTGAGGGATTATTTAAGCTTAGACTATAAGTTTTCTAATACTTATTTTTTAATGTAGTAAACACTACATATCAGATCACTTTATTAAATTTTCAGGCCATAGAAGCCTTTAATAATGACTTTTCCAGAAACTTTTTAAAAGAACTTATTGTTTGAATTTCTTTCAGTAAAAAAGTAAGAAATAAGATTTTAAAATACTTTGGGTTTTTCTGTCTACTCAAGTTCTGTTGTTTTAGGTATGTATATATTCAGATATAAGGCTATAATTCCTTTGTTTATTATCTTTAGTGTTTGATTTGCTAAAGTAAAAGACGAATCCAAGCACAAATGGCATACTTAGAAAAACTTATCAACTAATGCAAAAATCGGGTATATAGGAAGTCTTTATGCTTGGGTTGCTTTACTTGCTAAACTTAATTAAAAATGCAAAATTATTTAATAATCTGAACACATGATTAAAATGGTTATATTAATAGTTCTACTTTCTATCAATAACATTCTTCTATAAGTAAATTCCCTTTAAAATCATCTATTTGTTTATATTTTGTCTTTTATTCCAAGAGTGGTCAATTTTAATTGCCTGACTCTTCTGAATTTGAAGAGCTCTTTCATATTTAGACTTTAAAAACTACAAGTGGATTAAAATTGACAAACACCATAACCTTCCATCCAATTGTCTCCAATAAAAGTGCTGTAATTGTAAACACAATGGTTTAACGCAATTATCCTTCTGTTAAACTATATGTAAGCCTGAAAGACTAAAATAGAATTCTATAATATTATGCTGATACCATAACAGATAGGCTAAGCTAATACTATTGGTTGTCACTTAGGATATTTTTGTCTAGGTTAAAGTAAGACATTAATGTTTATTTTGCACTATTTCTGTGAATTAAAATTAGAATAATGTAATTAGTCCCTGAAAGCGAAAAGGCTACAACAGCCGCTAATAATGGAACAAAATCTCAATTATATTACTTTGAGATAAATAATAGGTTCACATGAATTATTTTTCCTTTCTGTGTTATCTTCTGCCTTTAAAGGAATATACAGTTTCCTTCCTACAGCGAAAGTATCAGATTCTTGCAGCATCCACGACACTTGTATGCATTCAGTGGTCAGACGCCGCTACATAGCCTTCAAATGACATGGCCCAGTGAAGCTGGCAGGTGTCGTCACGGAGCCGGGCAGCCTGGTATCTCAGGGCTCCATGAGGATAGAGCCAGCAAGTCCCAACTGGTGTGCTGAGTCTGAACTAAGGTGAAGAATGAATTCTGCGTTTGGGAAGTCAACTCTCTTCTAACATTGAACCCTGGGCATACTTTCCAGATAAAAGTGCATGGAGGGCTTCAAAAATTATTTATGGTATCACTGTATAATGCTCATTTTCCAAAATCACTCTCAGAACAAGTTAAATCTTCATTTTATTATCCTGCTGGCTTCTGAATTTATACTAGGCTTGTACAGTATTTTAAAAAATACAAATAAGTGTGTGTTCAGGACTATAACTGTCCGAACTCTCGAATATGTGTGCTACGTGCTAGATTAAGTAAATTTGTAGGTTATTTCAAAGTGAGAAAAGTTAAGGTAACAGAATATCAATCACCAGTGCCTACTGATATGGTAGAATTTGTCCACCATAATAATCTTACCGTTCTGATCTTTAGACAAATGAAAGACTCTTACAAAACAGAAATCCACTCCATGTTCTTGTTTTCACTTGGGCTCCTGTCTTCACATTCAAGCACATGGGGGTGTGTATTCTTGCTTGTGCTAATGTCCTATTATCACCTTTTGACCAACACTCATCTACTCATTCTCAGGATTACTAGAAAAAGCAACCTAGAAGACTTAACTAAGTTCTGGATTGCCCATGGTCCCAGAGGCCTCACCTGAACACCAGGGATCACCGAAACAACTGTAGGTCCTGTCTTCCATTTCTTAAAACTTTAGTCACCTTGGTCTGGCAGAACTAGCATAATGCAAAGTGCACATGTACTTCCAGAAGGCTGCACAGAGTGCACCCCGTACTTTAGCCCACCTTCTGAATGGGAAAGGCCACACTGGACTTCTACACCATGCACTTTCTGCAGTACTACTTTGGTTAATTAGGCTGGGTGGCCTGGCACCTCGAATCACAGCGTGTTATGGTGAGAAACATGAGACGATACTGTTTCTCTTTTCCAAAAAGAGAAATAAATGCATTGTTAGGCTCAATAAAAAAGGTTTTAAAAGTGGAGCCAATAAAACACAACTGTCAGTTCCCACAGTCTTTTAGTTTAATCTGAGCAGCATTTTAATAAAGATATCATTTTTCCTCCTCTCCTCTGGCATGAAATCCTGTCTGCGACAGACATCTACAGCTACATTCCAAATCCCCACCCCTCAACTTTTCTGTCACCTCTGAGCTGGCCTGGGCACCTAGCTGGAGGCAGCTGACTCCCCATTTCCCAGCAGCATCCCCTCTGAGGTGGGGGCTTCTAGGCGGAATTCACCAAGACACCCTGCAACGGCTCTGCTTTGCTCTCCTTTCAAAGTGACAAAGGAAGGCTTTCCTTCAGATGGAAAAGTTTGCCCGGGTATATAACACATCAACATTTCTGAAAGCAACCCTCACACACAAAGAATCGCCGAATTCTCACCTCCAAAGAGAGCAACCTCCAGTCAAAAATAAAAAGCAACTTGAGTGGCAGAAAGAACGCAAACTCACTTCTCAGAGCACTGCCAGGGCACTTTGGGTTTGCCCAAGGCAGGGAGGAGGCGGAGTGGGTGGGGACTTCTCAAGGCAGAGTCCCTTCCCTTTAAACTAAACCTCGTGACACTGGGCAGAGAAGTGGCATGGAGAGGGTTCCAAAGCCGGACTTGTGAGTGTCCAGTCTTTGGCCCCACCGCCTGTCAAGTTCAAGCCACAAGTCCCCCTCCCCCCTCTGGGGATGCAGAGGATGCGGACTTCCCAGCGCCGGGGATGGGGTAGGCCAGGTCCCCACTGACCTTTCCAGTCTGTTACACCAACTTTCCTCACACCTCTGGTTGCAAGTGCCTCGGTTTTCAGCCTGCCAGCTCCTCCAGTCCAGCCCTCCACAGTCTCCACTCCCCCCCCACCCCCACCCCCTTCCCTCTCTCCGGCCTCCGGGGCTCCCCTTCACCTCCACCCTCCTCTTTGTTGTCTCCTACCTGCTGGCGAGGCTCTGCCTGCAGTGCTGCCTGAAGGGCATCAGGTGGTAGTTCATGGCGTCCAGCAGCAGCTTCTGGCAGACCGGGTCGGTGCGCATGAAGTCCACCGACTGGACCCGCTCCACCAGCTCCGGGGCCGGGATGAGCGCGAAGCGGAGGCGCTTCATGAGGTCGGGCGCGTACTGCATGCGGGTCTCGCGGTCGTGCTCCAGCCACAGCACGGACATCTGGAAGAGCGCCAGCTCCGACTCCACGGGGGGCGGCAGCGAGTCCAGCAGGGCGCGCATCTCCTCGAAGTTGAGCAGCAGCACATCCTCCACTAGGTACTTGTTGGCCAGCTTCTTGGTCTCCTCCAGGCCGTGCAGCGCGGCGATCTTGCACACCTGCTTGTAGTTCTGCACCGAGATCTGGTCGTTGAGGAACTGCACGCAGAGCTTGGTGACCTGGGGGATGTGCAGGATCTTGCTGACCGACAGCACCTCCTCCACCGTGTCCAGCGAGAGGGTCACGTTGGCCGTGTAGAGGTACTCCAGCACCAGGCGCAGCCCGATGGACGAGCAGCCCTGCAGCACCAGGTTGTTGATGGCCCGGGGACTGGTCAGCAGCTTGTCGTCGGGGGAGGAGGAAGGAGTCCCGGGCTCGTCCTGCGGAGGCGGCGGCTGCTGCTGTGGCGGCGGCTGCGGCTGCGGCTGCTGCTGGTCCTTGGGAGCCCCTAGGCCGTCCTGGCCGCCGACCCCTCCCCCGAGAGGGGGGTGGCTGGAGAAGAGCGATCGGAAGTACTGCGAGCAGGAGGCCAGCACGGCCTTGTGGCAGTGGAACTGCTGGCCCTGGGCCGTCAGGGTCACGTCGCAAAACAGCTGCTTCCTCCACAGCAGGTTGAGGCCGTGCAGCAGGTTGTCGCTGTGGCTGGGGTCGAAGGTGGAGGTCCTGTCCCCGGATCTGGACATGGCGAGCTGGCTCGGCGCACCTGCCTTTAAACCCTCCTCCGACCTGGCAGACGGGTGGGGGATGGGAGGGAGGGGAGCAGGGCAGTGGAGGGGGTGGGGTGTGGTCGGGTGGGGAAGGGTGTGGAGGGGAGGGGAGGGCGAAGAACAACAATCAGTGCTTAGCCGGGCCCCCGCCCGGCGCGCCTCCGGACCCGACCGTAGGAAGGAAGGTCTGGCGGTTTGATCTGTGAGCACCCCCAGAGGGCCCGCTGTGGGGTCCGGGCGCCCGTGCTGCTCCCCGCTACTCCTCTCGCCACCGCCCACGCACTTCCTGCCTCACTTTCCTAAAACCACCCCGGCCTGGCTTTCGGCGGCGCCAGCCGTGGCAGGAGCGACGGCCAAGGGGCGGCTGAGGCCGAGGCACCCCGTGGGCTTGTGTCCATGCCGGGTCGGACGCAGGCGGAGGCCGGGCAGCGGGAGCCGGCGGCTGCCCCGCGAGCGCCGAGGCGATCGACGGCGGAGGTTCCGGGTCAACTTGCGCGGGCGGATTTGCTTTTGGCAGTTGCTCCAGTTTGGAGGGGGAGGAGCGGGGGTCCGGGAAGCGTGCGTGCAGGCGGGCGGGCGACGGCGAGCCCTCCGAAAGCTGGCAACCCCTTCGGTTATCCGTGCTGCCCTGGAAACTCCTAATAGTCTGAGGGAGCAGACAGAGCCCTTTCTTCTCCGGGAAGGGCAGCGGAGCGCGGCGAGGACCAGCTCCGTGCACCGGGAGCTGTCCTTATCAATGCTGCCTCATTTCCCTCGTCCGGCCTGCCTGCCTCCCAGTTTCGCAAACTGTTGGCTTCCCGTCACCACTCAGTTGTGCTAATTTTCCAGAGACGCCTTTAAAACCCGGCTGGAGCATCCCCCCCGCTCGCCACGCGTCCCCCTCTCCCGCGCTCCCCTCATTTCCCCGCGCCGAAGTTCCGACGGTTCCCCCCACGCGTTCGCCGGGCGGCCCCGGGGGAGCTGGGGCGGGCGGGAGCGGGGCTGCGGGGCGGACGCGGAGCGAGTGCCGGGAGGGATTCGCGTGTACAGTTCTCCCCGCCCGGCGCCGGGCGCCGAGGCTTTAACTCCAGCAACTACGAGAAGTTCGAGTGAACCGGCAGGTGTTGGGGGAGGGGTGGGCGGGGGCTGCCCAATGGGGGCGCACGTGGGGGGGGCGCAGTTCTGTAGGGGTCTCCGCATCCCCTGCGGCAACCGGGCCTGCAGCCCACCTTCCTCTGAGCCCCTCGGTAGAGACCCCAGCAGCCCCCCCGGGCACCCCCACTCCGCCGGCCCTGGAAGTTCTTCTGTGAAAGTGTGAACCGCCCGCCTCGGGGCGGAGGACGGCAGGAGGGGGGAGGCGAGGCGAGCGGCAGCCAGGTCTGTAACCTGTAATTGCACGTTCCGGGGCCGAGCAGAAAGGGACCCTCTGCCCGCGTCCCGCCCGCGCGCCCGCCGGCCGGCCGGGGAGCCCCAGCCGCCGCCGCCCGGCCCCGAGGATCCCGCCGGACCTGCCCCTTCCTCTGCGGCTCGCTCCGTCCGGCCCCGCGCCAGTCCCGGATCGCCGGCTCCGCAGCCGGCCCGGGCTGAGGTCCTCGCGACTCACTTTACCATCCCGTTCCCGCTGGACCCGACCCTCCCTCGGGCTCCCTCCCCCGGCAACCGCCCCCCCCCACGCCCCCAACGCTCTGGCTTTCCTGAAACACCTCCTAGAGTGTCTCCCCGTTAGTGGACCCGGCTGTACCGCTCCAGCTCTCCCCGCTTCGATGTAGCCCCCCCATCTTCTCCTGTTCTCTTTCCTTCCTGCTCTTCCTTTCCTTTCTCCCTCCCTCTGCTGATTTCTTGCACTAGGAGTTATATTCTTTATGAGCGCTAGCCACACAACTATCCCCCACCCCTCTGAAAGACTCCCTCCCAGCCCCTTCCCCGCCAACAACCCCAAACACAGAACAGAATAGACACAAGGCAGACACAAGGCCAGAAACTTACCTGCTCTCAACCAGCTGCAAAGTCAAGGCTCACTTAAGCTCCCCCCCCAAAATCAATTGTCCTTCCTTTTTAAAGGTTTGCTCTCTCCTTGGGAGGGGGGGAAACACCTTCTGGTTCCCAACTCCAGGCAGTCACTCTTTACAATTTATTTTGTCGTACATCATTTGATCACCATGAATTAGCAACAGCAAGAAAATGTAGGAGAGGGAGAAAAGAGAGAAAGAGAGGGGGAGAGAGAGAGGGAGAGAGAGAGGGAGAGAGAGAGGGAGCAGAGCTTTCTGCAAGAGAAGAAGAAGAAAAAATGTACGTGTGACAAATTATGCTACCAAGAAACAACACATCATTATCCTTGGGCCTGGGGCTCAGTGAGTCGTAACGAGAGTAATAGGAAATCCACGGTTGGGGAGAGAAACGGTCGTGCTTGGCCAGTAGAGAGAGACCATACAGGGGGATGGATGCTGGAGAGACTCGCAAAATTATGGCTCAAGGCTATTGTAAAAATTGTCGAGCGTAAATGACTGCGATTTCAAACATCTTTGGAAGAAAGAAGGGGAAAAAGCGAGCCCCCCCTCCCTCCCTCTCCCTCTCTCTCCCTCTCTCTTCTCTCTCTCTATAAAGAACCGTCAAGTTTTAGTGCGCATTGCTAATTAGTCAATTTCTCTCTGCCTTCACAGGCTGGCGACTTCGCTGCTGAGCTGAAACTGCTAATTTCTGTGACCAGCTTTTTTCTTAGCTGTGATCTGGATGAATGAGTAGCTGTCTCACAGAGATGACAAAAATAAACTCTAATCCCCCCCAAAATTTCCACTACATCTTTCTCATGCATAGATTTATGATCTTCAAGCGCTCTGTGCAATAGGCAAACTTTTTTTTGTGCCTGTATATATGCTGTTGTTTCCAGATTTCATTGGTATGCTGCTTTTCCCTTCGACCCCCGCCCCCCCACCATGAAAATGCTGAAATCTTCCGATCTCAAAGTATGCCAGGATGTCACTTTATGTGTCTTGGAATTTGAGGTTGGGGTCTGACTGGGAGACACTAGCCCTTGCCAAGAGGTGAGTGGCTGAGTATACCAACCAGGAACAGGGGAAGTGGAGCTTGGTAGACAGCTTCCGGGCCAGCCCTGTGCTGTCCATTCCCGCCCCCCTGCATTATTCAAACCTTAGGATCTTGTGAGAAAACACATTTCCTCTGTCATTTTCTCCGGTTAAACAACCATCTCTGAACTTCTCTGTCAGCTCTTCACCAAATAAAGGTTTAGAAGCCACATTTTTTTTAATTGAAAGATTATCATATTGTCAGATTTGTCTTTCAATTAGGAGTCTTTGATTTACAGAAGTTAGAAGCAAGTATTAGGAAACCCAGACGCAATTTCACAAATGTAACCTTTAAACTTTGGAGCTCATCTGATATATGAGGACGTCCACATAGAGTTCATGTATTTGACCCTGCTTAGCATGCAAAATGAACTCCAGCACGATCCCGGAATTTTAGCTGCACCAGAGATTCATGTGCATTTTGGTAGAGGACATGTTCTCTAGACTTATCTATGATGTATTGCACCCTTACATTTATAGCCCTGCATTTTGGTTCTCAATGGAGGTTGGAGGTATCCAAGAAAGAAAGAAAGAAAAAAAAAAAAGTAGGAAAAGGAAGGTATGTCCTTGAACATGATAAACATGAAAGAAAGCTGTTCATGAGTTAAACTGAGTTTTGTTTGCTATTAAATACATGAATGTGATTCATTTGAACCTATATGTGCTCTGATTAGCAAACCTAGTACAATCTACATAAGGAAAGGAAGGCTGTCTTTTTTACCTTTCCCTTTGATTTGTGAGAGAGGGAAAGACTGCTTAAGGGAGGGAGGGGGTAAGTGAAAATTCTTTGGTTCAGAAGTAGAGAATTCCCCATTTAGAATGACAAACATTAACATGCCTATGGCCTATTTACTCTTTCCTGAATGAAGAAGGATTAGGCTGAAGCATTTATTCCCCACAAAGGAGTTGATATGCCAAGGTCCTAGATTTTCTGTAAGACTTCTCTATTCAGACCTGCTGAAAGGCTGTATCCTTATATTCATAACATCAGCCCAAATACATGAAAAAACATAGAAAGTGATTTTTTGTTATTATTGTTTAGAACAGAGTATTGAAAGATTATCCAAACCTTCTGGTCCCTCTATTTGTTCTTTTCCCTCCTTTTTTTTTTTTTTTTTTTTGAATTTCCCTTATTTAGTTCTGATAGAGAAAGGGTTCTGTGACTGTAATACAGCACCTTTTCTGGTTCTTTTTCATCAAAGCTGTCAAGTATGTGAGTGTCACCAAACTCATACACACAAAGTACAATTTGTATAGTATGTTTTCAATGTCGATCATTTATGCACTTGAATGAAGTATATGAAACTAAATCCAAAGGCCAAGTAAGACTACTGAACACTTACACTGTTGCCATCATTCGTTTTTATGGTAAAGAATGAAGGTATGTTTTGTAGAACCCCAGTATCTCAGTTTTGAATTTCCAAAAATTTCAAAATTCCAAAATTTCCAAAAATTTCAATATGTGTGATAGCACATATTGACCACTAATTAACATTAATACTGATCTTTGTAGCTTCCAAACAATGCAAAGCCCATGCATCAATATTCTAACTACCTATAATTTAAATGCTACTTCCCCCACTAGGGTAGAAGGGGAAGAGTTGTGGGAGGGCGGGGCTGGCACTTCTAAAACAACTGCTGAAATGAAGTAGCTAGATTATTTCCTTCCGGACTTTCAAGTTACACTATTTAAGAATGTTTAAAATTTCAGAGCAAAAATGGCCATCTTGCTCTTTTGTAAGCAAATTAAAAATAGAAATAACAAAAACCTTCCTAGAATCTTCATAATCCTGGCGTGACTAGCGTATATGTCATATACATCTCACACCTCCAGTATCATGGACTCGCTTTGACTGAAATTATTGCAGAACTCACAAATGATATGCCACTATTTACAATAAATCCCGTTATGAAAGATTCAATTTGCAGCAATCAGATGCCAGCTACCAAGCGATTGTAAGTATTTGAATCTTAGCCTCCTTCACTGTTCAAAGTACAGAAATTGCATCTGTGTGTTTGATCTGTCCTGCTGAGCACCACCAGCGGCCTGCATCTCTGCCACTATTGTTTTTAAAATGGCAGGAAGGACGTGACTAGGCAAGGGCGCTCAGCAGGATGCATTTCACATGGCATAAGTGAAGCCTGCATCATCTTAGAAAAAAAATTAAATATGATCATGTAGTCATCTAATTCAAGCAGTCTTGATACTTCGGCAGAATTATCAGAATTATTCATCAGTGAATCTGCATTTAAACTATGTACAGTAGCAGAATCTGCCTACTGCCACTGGCTCTCCGTAGCCAGCCTGGGCCCTCTTCAGAGCTGCAGGGACCCAGCAGCCCAGGGCTCTGCTCTGCTCTGGACCATCTCAGGGGACAGGAGGAACCTGAGATGAACTTCAGGGCCATTCTAGAAGTGTTTTGCTGGTTAACTGAAGGGGCCGTCACATTGATTCATTTTCCTCCTTCTTGCCTTTCCTGCTCAAAATTATGAGTTATCATCAGACTGCAAAACCTCAGAGCCTGGGCTCCCCTATGCTTATCTTTTTTTTTTGGTTAGTAAACACTACTTGTAGTCTGACCGATACAATAGCCACACTTGTAAAATGAGGACAGAAAAGGAGAAATCAGTCCAAATTGCATATGAAATAAGTCAAGAAGGAATGTGTAGCTCCTTCAAAGCCAGCGCGTGGCAAAACCCAGATACAACCCAAAGGCTTCTAGTGTTTTCTTTTACGTTTTGAGTGGGCGTGGCCAGAGATATCACAAACTTATAGCATCAAGAAGATAACTGAGGGGCCTCCCCATTGGCGCAAGGGGTTAAGCACTGATCCAAGAAGCATTTGCAGTCACTGCAGAGCTAGTTGGACCCACATGGCCTAGCAGACCTCTCCTGCCTCTCCCGCTGCTCCCCTCAGCAGTGTACTTCAGTGGATCTGCCTGCTCTGCTCCCCAATCTGTCTCTGGTGAATCCTTTTCACTTCCGGTGACTCTGGCCTGTACCCCAGCTCTTGTATGCAGAAACAAATCTTTTTTTAAAAAAAGCTAACTGAGGAACAAAAAAATCTGAAATAACAACAAAAGATAAGAAAAGCTGCTATTGACTGGCTTTTAGTGAAAAATTGCTGGCTTACGTGCCCTAGAGTCCAACCCAGCTCTTTGGCTGGCGATCCAGGGTTCCAGGGTGCTGGCAGGCTCTTCTGGGAAAACTGTGAGCTGATTTTTTTAGACACAACTCACTTTCAGAGCACAGTGTGGATGCTGTGCTTGTGCTCTGATGAGGGGCCTTGCTTCTCCACATAGAAAAGTCTCACCTATTTCTCAAGATTAAACTCAGATTTCTCTCCACTGTGAAACTTTTTCTAGCAAGCTCAAATACAACAATAATGATTAATACTTATTAAGCTCATTTCTTGTGTGGACACTGGTCTAAATCCCTTAGATACTTTATTTTGTCAATCCTTTAGCTAATCCTATGAAAGAATAAAAGAGATCATAAATATGGCCCCAACTTTCCTTCCAACCTGGTATAAATAATCATTGTAATGTGTTTACAATGCACTCTTTCCAATCAAAAGTGGGGTTTCCTCCCTGCCTCTCCTACCATTCAGTGTGAGTTGGCCATTTGCATTGACCAATAGAATGTGCCAGAAGTGAATCTGTGCCAACTCCAAGGCTAAGTCTGAAGGGACTTTGTATGCTTTGACTCTCCCCATAGGAACCATGCCAGATAGCAGGTGAAGAAGTTCACGTTAGCCTGGGCACATGAAGTATCCCAAGGACAGGTCATTGCCCGGCTAACCTGGCAACTGAACTCACATGTATGAATAAATCTAGCCAGACAGAAGATGCAACTTAGCCCCAAATACTGATCCATAGTGACAGTTGTTTCAAGCTATTTGCTTTGGGGATGACTTAATAAGGAACTATTATTATAATTCTACCAAGTGAAGTGCAGAGAAATGGAATAAAATTTTCAGGGTCTCACAATTTTTCAAAGGTAGAACTGAAATTCAATCCAACACAACCTAACTGCAAAGACTTATTTTATTAAGGTAACATTGACTTAAAAGCTTGTTATGATTTAGGGGGATAAGTTCACACCTCCTCAGATTGGGTTTCTCTCCCATTTGTTTTCATTCCCAACTGCCCTTCCCTTCTAGTAATCTCAATCCTATAGTAATTTCTAGGGTTTGTTTTGGTTTAGCTTCGTCAGTTTCTTTGTTTTGTTTCTCTATATTCTAAATATGAATGAAACCAACCAGATTGTCTCTTTCCTTTCTTACCTCCACATGGTTTTCCATAGAAATGGACCAATCTATACTCCCACTAAAAGTGTAGGAGGATTCCTTTTTCACCCACCACCTCATCATCATTTGTTTGTTTTTTGATATGGGAGTGTGGTGGTATCTCATTGTAGTTTTGATATGCATTTCCCTGATGGTAAGTGATGATGAGCATTTTTTCATGTGACTGTTTAGCTATCCCTAAGTCTTGTCTTTAGATCTTTTGTCTTTCGAAGACTTGTCTTTAGATCTTTTGCCCATTTTTTTTTTTTGATTGGGCTATTTGTTTTCTTTTTTGTAGAGTTGTATGAGTGTTTTGGAGATCTGGATATTAGCCCTTTGTTGCATTATGACATGCAAATATTTTTTCCCACTTGTAGGGTGTCTCTTCATTTTAATGATAGTTTATTTTGCTGTACAGAAGCATTTTAATTTAGTCCCACTTGTTTATTTTTTGCGTCTGTTTTTCTTGTTGGTAGAATTGAGGTACTAAGATATCAGTTAAGTCAGTTTTGTGGAGTGTTTTGTTGCCCTGTATGTATTTTATGGTTTCTGGTCTTGTATCCAAGTCTTTCATCCATTTTGACTTAATTCCTACTTATGACACCATAAGTAATCTCATTTTTCTGTGAGTGGCTATCTAGTTTTCGCAATACCATTTGTGGAAGAGACTTTCTCTTCTCCACTGTATAGTCTTGGTTCTTTTGTCATAGATTAAATGTCTGTAGAAATGTGGGTTTATTTTTGGGTTTGCAATTCCAGTTGATTGATCTACTGTTTGAATTCCTATAGCCGTGTAGTAGTTTGAAGTCTGGAAGTGTGATATCATTCTTCTTCCTTTTTGTTAAGATTGTTTTGGTTATTGGGGTCATTCGTGGTTCCATATGAAATTTAGAGATGATTGCTCTATTTCTTCGATGAATTACATTAAAACTTTGATAGGGATTACACTGAATCTGTATATTGCTCAGAATGAAATAGACATTTTAACAATGTTAATTTTTCCAATTTCTAAGTGTGGAATATCTATTTCTGTGTGTCTTCTTTTATTTCTTTTAGCAATGGCTTACAGATTTTGTTGAATAGGTCTTTTATGCTTTTTGTTAAGTTTCTTCCTAGGTATTTAATAGTTTTTCATGAAATTTTCTTGATTTATTTCTCTTTTTAATTATTTGTGTGTAGGAATGTATGACACTTTTACATACTGACTTATAGTCTGTTACTTCACTATACTGATTTATAATTTCTGATAATTTTTTAGTGGACTGTAATATTTTTAATGTATATTTTTCAATTCAACTGCAAATAGTAATAATTTGACTTCTTTTCCAATTTGGATTCCTTGTATATTTTTCTCTTGCCAAATTTCTCTAACTAGGACTTCTATTACTCTGTTAATTATTAGTGGTTAGAGTGGAGATCCTTGTAAAGTTCCTGATTTTTAGAGGAAAAGTTTTCAGTTTCTCACTACTGATAACTCCAAAGATTAGCCATTCTGCTATATTAACCACCATAGAATTACCTGTCTTCTGTGAACTTCATTCACTCATCAAAAGAATATGCTTTTTTTTGTACACCAGACAATGTTAGACATTGAAGGTACTATGATGAACAAAACTGCATCCTTGTCCTCAACAGGCTAACATTCTTCTGGAGGAGTCAGGCAAATAAATTATGCACAGCAGATGAATAATTACAATGTTATAATTAGGGATGTATGTTGAACTACTAGGGTCAAGAGAAACAGACTCTTCCTTATAGTACTTATTATCTGTATCATTATTTTAACATTTGTTAAAATAATTCCTGTGCATAGTTTGTTTCTTATTTAGGGCCTTAAATTTCATCCTCTTAGCTATCATCTCAGTAAGCTTACAGGGGAGGAAAAACCCTTGTGCCTGCTAAAATTTCATCTGGTACATAACTCTGTACCTTGCCCATAGTAGTTATTCAATAAATATGTTGACAGTCTATTAAAGGTGAATTTTCAGATATATTAGGGTAACTGTAAAAGAACAAGGGAGTTAGTTCATAGTTAGGGACTGTGTTAGGTCTTTGACTAAAGTAATATTATTTAATCTATCAGAAAGTTGATAAATCTTTATAAAATTGTGAAATAAATATTTTGCTGTACATACAATTGAACTTTTACCAAATTTACCCACTCTCTCCACAAACGTACTATTGTGTTACGATTCTAAACATGGATTCTGGAAGCAAAGCACCTGACTTGGAATCCTAGTTCTTTCCATGTGTGTAAAATTGGGTGAGTAGCCTCTTTTCCCCGCTTTCCTCATTTGAGAATGGGGATAACTATAACACTTACTCTTAAGCAACCTTAGGAGTTGCTTAAATTTTTATAAAAGGGCTTAGTTTGCTAAATAAAATATAAACAAGTTCATGTAGAGTTTTTTTTTTAGTTTTCCTTTTATTTTTTTCCTTTCTTTATGTCTTGTGCTCAACAGATATTAGATATAGGAAGGAATAAAGATATTTACTCAGAATTGTAATGATTTATAATGCTACTTAAGAGGCACCTGGTCATTTTAACAAAAAATCCTCCATTTCTTTTCTTCAAATAATTTGTTTCAGTTAATTTACTTATAGTTTTAAAAATCATCCATCTTTTACCTTTGGGGATTTGGGGGTTTAATGCACATGTCTTGGGAATTAAAAATCTAAAATAGTAAGGCTATATATAGTATTTGAATGATAGCTTGCAGAATATATTGCTGGCTCCGAACAGTAGCTTTTAGTAGGTATTCACAGGAATGACAGATGAGAGAGGATGCTAAGTATTTTAGCTTGTCTGATATCACTTATGATTCTGGAAATCACTTTTGTTCTTTAAATCTCAATTTTGGAGAGAAATATCTTTCTTTTTTTAAATTTAGCTACTACATAGAGTTGCATTAAGGAGAAGTGACTGAAGTGAATGTTTTCTCAAAACTGGAATTTTCTAGTGACTTGTGGAATAAGTTGAAGGTTTAGAAAATAGAGGGAAAAGAAAAACATTGTTCTCTCCATGAAAAGTGTCCAGAGGTTTAAGGCTTAAGATACAGATAACAAATTAAAACTTGAAAGTATTTTAAGTGTATGAAAGAAATTATATTATGAATGTTCACAAATAAATAATTTTATCTGCACAAATAAATAATTTTATCTGCATCAAAGAATTGGAGTACATGGGAACATATTTGTTTAACTGTAGAAATGCCATATTCTGAACGTTCATTAAGGAAAGGCATGGGATTCCTTTCCCATAAACAAGGGGATGCATCTTTATCATAAAGAGTTATCATCCACATTTGCAAATTACCCTAATCACTTTCTCCTCCCTCAAATTTTTTTATTTGTGGCAATAATTTTTTCTTTTTCTAACTAATTTTTAACAATGAAGATACATATTACTGTGCTGGAATATTTACCAGCCCATTACAAATTGTATAGTTGATGGAGAGAAATGATCTAAGTTTCTAAGTAATAAACTCATATGCTTAATAATCATTACATACAAATACTGTATCTTTACAAGGAGCTACCAACTTAACTGAGGTCCACTTTGCCATATAGAGACCTGTTTATGCTTTGAAGTGTATATTTATCTCTATTCTCAACTTCTTTGATATTAGTGCAATTTTCTCTTCCCATTTTCAGAGTCATTTTACTCTGTTGCTCTGTCTTATCTCTTTCATCATATCTTCCTATACCACCATCCCACCTCAGTACATCCTTCCTTATTTCTCCTTATGTTTGTTTTATAGTACAATATTTCAAATATCTCAGTAAAGTTGTTCAAATTGTTCAAATTCTATGATTTAGTATTATATTGTTGAAGTATTCTCTGACAATTTGTATACATCTTGGGGTGCTGATTTGTTGAGGTGACAAAGATTTTTGTTGGTTATTCACTGAACTTTTAAAAGGCAATTGACTTATGAAAGGATGTATTTTTTCAAAATCTTATGGAAACATGCAATCACTGCTAATATATACAACATGATAAAGTTGAATTAGAATCTTTTCATTTGTTCCTTACTTCTTATTGAGTTCAAGAGTAGAAAAAAAAAGGTTAAGATAAAGCTTAAGTTCTCTGTGAGGGCTTAAATCACATTTGGAATAATATTCTGTCCAGTTTTATCTCATTGTATGTGTATTAATTCCCTTGATGTCTTAACAGTAGTCAAAGTAGTTAAGTGCATCAAGAAAAAAAAATCAAGAACATTCTTATTGTGTAAGATGGAGATCTTTAGAGTTCTCATCTTTAAGAAAGACTTTCATTTGCACTGCCTTCATACTTAAATATATATAGAGAATTATGTAGCTTCTCTAAAGTGGATAAATGTTTTTAACTGAAACTGATATGTGTTTATCTGTCCATTATTTTTATTTTAAAAAAGATTTATTTTTATTTATTTATGCATATAAGAACTGGGGTGTAGTCCAGAGGTGAGGGGCCGGGGTGAGAGGATTCACCAGAGACAGAGTGGGGAGCAGAACAGGCAGATGGACTGAAGTACACTGCTGAGGGCAGCAGTGGGAGAGGCAGGAGAGGTCTGCTGGCCAAGTGGGCTAGCTCTCTGGCTGGGGATCCAAGGGAGTTAGCTAGCCCAGATATGGAACTCACGCCACAGTGGCTGGTGATAACCTGAGAGCTCTGAGACTAACCCAGTGCCACCCTGGTGGTCCTATTTGCCCATTTAATGAACATGCGCTGTAGATGTTCGGGGAAAGACTCAATTATAATGATTTTAGGTAACAAGTAGAATATTTAATTTTGAACGAGAAATTTTAAGTGTGTGGTGGTATTTGTTGTTCTCCAAAGGTAGTATTTCTCAGCATGGTTAGCTGTCAGTATTTACCAAGTTTATTTTATTGAAACAATTATTACAGAGCATTTCATTTAGCCCTTTTTCTTAAGATAGGAGTACTTTTAAAATAAGTTTTACACTTTAGAATATGTTTATATTTAAGGAAAATGTAGACGATAGCACAGAGACTTCCCATATGCTTACCACTGAGATTCCTGAATATTCACATCTTATATTAATATGGTGCATCTGTTATAACTGATAAACAATACTTTTCAAAATTAGTTGATTATAACTAATAAACAATTCTTCTCTTAGTAACTGAAGTGCTTAGTTTATTCAAATTTCCTTAGTTTTTACCTTCTGATCCCACCCAGAAGTTTACACTATGGCTAGTCATCATTTTCCCTTACACTTGTTTAGTTGTATAGTTTCTCACACTTCTTATTTTTGATAGCTTTTAGAATACCGGTCAGGTAATTTATAGAATGCCTCTCGATTGGGATATGCTTCTCAGGATTAGACTGGGCTGTGAGTTTGGGGGAGAAGACCACAGAATTCAGATCATGTTTTCATCACCAATGAGAAGGGTACACACGATCAGCATGACTTACCCTGCTGACGGTACCTGGCCGAGATTGTATTCTCCAAATTATTTTCTCTTGTCTCCATTCTGTATTCCTCAGAAACACAAGTTAGATTCTAGCTCCTAGAGGGGAGAATATGCACTTAAAGTATCTGCATTTCATCAGTAATGGAGACTGTTCTATCTCATCATCTTCTTCCTCCCCTCCCTCCTTCCTTCCTGGTATGGGAAAATACTATATATACGCTCATTTTGTATATTTCATGTTCTATCATTAGTATCAACAATTTCTCTAAGGAATCCTGTTTCCTTTTCTTGGATAATGGTATTGGAAATGAAGATCTGGACATGGGGTGTGCTCTTTGTAACTTGGGTCTTTCTTTTAGATGCTCTCAGTTGACAGAGCCAAGAAAAACACATATGTATACTAACCCTGTGAACATATCTTTACATGTTTCTCTCCATAACTATTTGTATCTATGGTAAACTAAACATGAGTTCATACTGATGTCTCCAGCAGAGTGGTCAACTTTTTATCAATTTAAATGGTTTACATGCAAAAAACTTGAGAAGGAAGAACACACAAAATTTGTCCCTATTTTGGGGATGTTGAGATGATAGATTACACTGAGTTCTCATAGTATGTAAACAGTGGTCTGATGGAGGAATAAACTATATCCTTTAGTGGAGGGTTTTAGATTTACTATTTAATAGGGCTATGCTTCAAATGCTTTTAGTATAACATGCAAAAAATGAATACTTTGCAAATCAGGTTCATTATCTCTTAAATTGAATTGTTCAAAGTTCACATTTTTTTTTCAATAGAAGAGGTGCTAGGATTCTGTAAATTAAGAGAGACCTCAAACATGGACCTCTTCGGGAGGTGTTATACTAGCATCTCAGCCTAGCCTGATTGTGTTTCTATAGATCATTGGCCCTGATGAGCACTGGAAGTTCCTGTAATGGGGTGGTTTTAGCACCCTTGGGCTAACAGCTCAATGCCCAGTGGGAACAGGAGGAAAGGACATGGAATTTGGAACAAAAAGAAATGAATTTGAGGCTCATCTCTGCCCTTTGTTAATATAGATTTCTAGTACTACTAATTATTATGTAACCTTGATTTTCTCTTCTATTTATAAGAGGGATAGTAATTATAAAAACACGAATTACTATGCTGTACATCAGAAACTCATACGTTGTCACGTCAACTATACTACACTAAAAAAGAAAATTAAAAGGGGAATAATTCCTATATTTACGTTTCAAAGCAGTGTAACAATCTGGAAAACTAACTTACATGAAAATAATTTGTAAACTGGTAAAACAATGCGAAGTGTATTACTACTTATACTTTCTTATGGGAGAAGAATGTGCCTATGCAGGACATTGGAAGTGATACAGCATGGTTGCCAATTATAGGAACTCTGGAAAGAGATTGTTTAGGTTGAAATCCCAGCTAGACAGTTCATTAATTGTTCAAAATTAGGCCAGAAGCTTAATTTTACTGAGATTCAGTTATAGGTAAAAAGGGGTTTCATTTATCCCACACTCATTTTGTCCGTGGGGGAAAACCTTATTCATGAAAAACACATACTATTTCTTTGGTGAACCTCAAACAGTTAATTCATAAGACAACGGAAAAATAATCTATTTCCATGTTAACTTTCTTCGGAGTTTAACTATCTATGAATTTGGGTTAATTCATAAGACAACGGAAAAATAATCTATTTCCATGTTAACTTTCTTTGGGGTTTAACTATCTATGAATTTGGGTTAATTCATAAGACAACGGAAAAATAATCTATTTCCATGTTAACCTTCTTCGGAGTTTAACTATCTATGAATTTGGGTTGGGGATTGTGCCATTGTTAGTGTCCTTTACAAAACTCAAGCTCAAATTTTGTGTCTGTTTCTGTGAAATACTGACTGGTGCATGGAATATGAGTTTCCAGCTCATAATGCAAAACCTGGGTAAATGCTCTTGAAGGAAGCAGAGGAATCGGCCTTCCAACTTATGTATGAGGTAACACATATAAATTTCGTCCCAGTTCAGTGACTACAATGGTGGTACAGGCCCTCACTTGCACAGGTCACTGCCGAGCCTTTGGGAGGGATGCTAGCAACATATAAAAGTTGCAAAATTAAGACACTTTCCTTGCAATAAATTAAGATGGCTCTTCATTTCCCCTTTGATTTTCCCTCAAATCAGATGGCATTGGAAAATAGCATTGAGAAATGGTCAATGGGAGATTTGGGAATTCAGTGTGGTTTGAGGCAGTAGGAGATAGCTGGGTGTAGCTATGTGTTCACAGTTATTTCCACTTAATGTGTTGCTAGCTGTTGCAATGAAGGAGTGACTACCAGGAATATTCTGACATCCCTCTGTACTGATTCACATAACATCAAAACAAAAAAATGTGAGATTGGGTTGTAACAAAAGGGTTATTGCAACAGTCCTTGTAGACTGTAGAATATGGAGGGGGGGGGGGCTTTAAGATGGTTTCCAGCACAAGAAAATGTGAAATCTCACAGTTCATGTATGAGAAAAATGCGTACAGCTTTTCTTAAATTTATTATATTATAGATACATACAGTTTGGAAAGATGAAAGAAATTTTCTAAACTATCAATCAGAGAAACAAATTCTAATTAATCATCTTAGAAGAAAGATTAGAAAAACTAACATAAACTTTTCTCCCCTAGTAACTGATATTACAGAGTCTTTGCTGTTGTGCAACTGAAAACCATGAAGTCAAAATTTCAGGGCAAAGAGTATTATAGTGGTGTGTATTAAGCACTCAATTAGTTAAAATTATGTCATTTTCAGAGCCTCTCTGGTGGCGCAAGGGGTTGAGCATCGCACTGTGGGGATTTGGCAGCCAGGGAGGAGACCCACATGGTGCAGCAGACCTCTCCTGTCTCGCCATCAGCAGTGTGTTTCAGTCAGTCTGCCTGTTCTGCTCCCCACTCTGTCTCTGGTGAATCCTCTCACCCTCCATGCCTCTGGCCTGTACCCCAGCTCTTGTAAGCATATTAAAAAAATGATGTCATTTTCATGACTTTTGCAGTAGCAATGCTAGCTTTCTAAATTCTTAACTTTATGTACCATAGAATGTACATTTGCCCTTATGTATCTCCCACATTTTCTTCTTTGAAAAACAGGTAGATTTATCTGATACATAAAGATACAACACTGAATGTAGGTTTCATTTTAGACCCTTTGTTTCTCAGGAATCTTTGGTAAAATGATGATTTTAGCCTCCCTAAGCCTCCTTTTATCTGTATACTCCTTCTAACCTAGAAGAATCGTGTGGCTCAACTTGCTGCATGGACCCACTTAGGCAAATGACTTGTCATCACGAGGGATGACAAGGAAATTTGAAATTGCTTGTCCTAGTTGGTGTGGCAAATGAATTTCACTATATATTCATTCATTCTTTTTTATTTGGGGGGGGTTATATATTCATTTATTCAACAAAATAATTCTATGTGTAAATGACCTCTATACTAAATATATTATTTTTTGGGACAAATGCTTTGAGGTCTGTGCAATAAAGAACTGCCATCATATGAAAATTTGATTTTTTAAAGCACACTGCCTCTTATCAATATGGTTCTGAGATCTGTAGAGACCTAGAAACTCTTCCGGATTAATAACTTAACCTGGAGTTTCTTAAAATCATTCAGGTTCATGACAGCAATTCAGCAACCTCCACCCCACCGTGTTCAATTCCAGTACTCACATGTCAAAATCTGAAATATATTTTTGCTAAATGAATCTCCTAATAAAAATGTAATTTACTAAAATGATTTAAAAGCTGTCACATTATTTTGGCAAGTTATGTGTTGTTGATCAAAACATTTGAGTAACAATGTAGGAGGTCCAATCTCTATCCTGAGGTAGGCGTGATGATTTGGTAGGTGTGCATGCATGCAAGCATGAGTATATATGCGTGTACACACGTATATATATGTACACACAAGCTATGTACTTACATAAAACATACTTACAACTGTATATACATAGATATGCATGTATCTGATACATAAGTATATTAGTATATCTAGTTATATAAATGTGTACTTTGTAAAAGTTAAGAATTAAAACTTAAGACTTATTTTACCCATCCTTAGAGGGTGTGGTTTATTAAAACATTATTTTTGAACCAATGTAATAGCCAGTGGAGTAAGAAATATGACCTGTTTCTTGTAACTCATGTGAATTCTACTATTTAAGAATATATACACATGTTTGCTCAGTGGCTTTATATATTTCCCAAGAGTGCAGCACCAGGTGGCAGATGCCAATATTAAGCAACTAAAGTAATTTCACTCTACCTTGTAAATATTTAAAAGAGGCAATATTAGTCCTCAAAAGTCAAATGCTTCTACAGCTCTGCCCTACGGCAGCGGGCAGGACAGGGAAGGAAAATGTGCTTCAGGTAAGTGACCTTTCAGAGCCCGTGGCTGGCATCGGCCCCAAGTGGTGGCCAATGAATCGGCTGCAGACCGGTCAGGGTGTAGCCGATCGCTCCACCCTCTAACACCCTCTAACAACGGCCTGTTATAACAACAGCCGGGTCAGAAATTACCTGCAGGCGTGGCTTTCAGAATCCCCTTCACTTTGTTGGTGTTCCTTCCCTCTTCTGCATACCCTACTGAGAGGACTGGCAGTTCCCCAGGGCCCAAGGGTAGCTTAAATAATTTCTGAGATTACAGCTTACTGGAAGCTTTCATGCACTTACTCTGCCGAAGAAAATGAATTTACCATAGTGAATCACACTCCTCCTAAAATATCCTTGGGTTGCCATAACTCACAGATGTAAAACAAGCAAAAGAATACTTATAGATACTGATCTACTACACCATTTTCCTAAAATACCTACAGTCTTTTCATATGAAACAGAAAAAAATCATTAAAGCTATGGTTTGCCAGACAATTACTTTGTCAAATCTCAAGAAATTGCATAATAAATTGTATACATGCATCAAACATGAACATCAGAGGAGTATAACAAGCTATGTATTTCCAGTCCACTTGCTCTTCCATCCAAACAGTAGCTTTTGTTTTCAAAAAACAATTCTATATCCCTTTTGAAGGCTTCCATAAAATATAGCTATACATTTATCTATCAAACTAAGTAGAAATAATTGAAACACTTAATATGCACAGTAATAGGGAGACGCGTGAATACTCTCATTATTAATGTCTATTGATTATTTATGTTTTCTGATAGGCAAATGTAGCTGCTAGTATTTTTATCATGTAAATCTATATGTATATTTTGGCTTTACCTGCTTATTGGCAAATTTACAATCCACTTTATGGGCATTTTTATTGCTTTACACACTTATTTGATATGCACATAACCAAGGTCAGTTTACAAACTGACGAGTGTTTACTCAATTTGATTACTATGTTACATTTCAGAGTTTATTTTCCCTTTGGAAAATTAACTGTAGAAGGAAGCCCAGTAAATCTTTACTTAAAAATTCCAAACTTTAGATTGATTTCAGCAGTGTGTTTGTATTGATCTCAAAAGCTTTGCGTTCCTAACTAAAAACTAATCTTTATTTCACCCTTTAGTGACTGCAGTCATAAATATGCTCACTCCTACCAGTGTGGAGTGGATTAATGGTTATTGGAGACTGGGGCTTCCAACTGAGTCTGGGAAACCTTAACCTTTGGAGGACAACATGAAGGCATTTACCCCTTGTCAGCTATAATCCCTGGGTCCAGTTTTGACATTTACCCGAGTGTTAAAGAGGAAGCAGGGCAGGGGCTGAGGACTCAAGCTCCAGAGATTCTGCTCGGCTGTTAATCACTCATGGTTAGATTGAGGGCTGTGGCTGAGCCGGCTGCTTCCTCCCTGCCACCGGAGTCACTCTGAGGCCTAGCCCGTGCCTCCACTCTGGAGCCTAGCCTGGCTCCTCTCAGGGAAGACCTTGGCCACTCACCTTCCAGGAGGGCCTGACTGTGTTGTTAAAGCCTGCCTGTCCTTACTGCTGAGACTGTGCTGCACTGATGAACAGACCTTGCTGGAGAGTGTGTTCAACCCACTTGAAAGATCTAACGACAGAGAATCAAAGGGTTGAAAAGGGACACAGCACATTTCCGACAGCAGGGGTTGGGTGACATATGGTAACGCCCTGTAAAGCAGTGTTTCTCAAAGTGCGGTCTGTGGTCGCTCCTGAATCACAACGGACCAATTTATAGAGCTAATTTAGATTCTCCAGAACTTCAGCAAGATCTCCAAGGAGCTCTATGTTCCCCAAAGAGTGAGACGCACCATTACAATGTTGGTCTGTTCTACCCTTTTACCACTTTCTGTGATGGAAAACAAGAATATAAATTTCCTTGGGCCTGATGACAGAAATTACTCTTAGCTAACCCAGAGTCTATTATCTTCTTTCTCTTGAGGAATGAAACTATTTTCACCTGTTCTTCTTGCTGCTCAGTTATTGTTTTCCTTCTAGACTAGCTATATGCAAATGTATATGTGTTGGATGTGTTGGGGCGGGATGGGGGGTGTGTGGGATTTATAAAATGTCTCCCTTAAAGGGGGAGCAAACATTTTTCCTTTGTTTTTCTACAATTGCTGCGTGGAAGGTGCCTATATTAGCTGGATCCTCTGCAGCCCGCCTGGACGATGAGGAAAAGGCCTGGGACTAGTGGGTCAAGGAGCTTAAAGGGATCTGGGTTTTGTGAAATTCTGATGGTTTTGTGAAAGTACATATGACCAGGTATCTTTTATATGCGGGAATAAAACCTGAGTTTAATCTCTTTTGGGGGAGGGGAAGTCATCATATTTCCTGGCTGACTCAGATTACTGGCTTGCACAGACCTACGTCAGACATTTCTGGGATTAGTTAAAGACAAAACATTCCTACTTTAGATGACCCCAACTTTCTCCACATGTTAGTATTTTGGGTGAGGGTAAGCATTGGGGAGGAATATCAGGGGTGACACTGCTGAGTTTTGGTGGTCTCAGGAGTTAGGGTGAGGACTCCTGGTCTTGCTAGAATCGCAGAAAGTGTACGTGTGCCTTGCTCTTTTCCGCACAAAGGAGATGGGTTTGCTGTGGCTAGTTGGCCACAACGGTTCTAGGGAGGGCAGCAGCCCAAAGGACAGATGTGCATGCAAGAATCTAGACCGACTTTTAAAGCAATTGATCACTTAGTGGTGCCCTCCATGCTCCATGAAGCTAACCTTTTTCAGACTTAAGTCTAGGGCTGTTACATATGGATGAAATGCCGTGTCTTAAAGACACTTAAAGCTTGCTTAAAGTGTCCCTTTTACCTTGAAGAAGAAAAGCTTATTTTTCTTCCCTCCAATTAATATTTTTATTTCTTCTATCTCCAAATTTGACACTTTTAAGTCATTGTCTTGTGTAGGGGTAGCGCTTTCAACTATTGTTATTGTGACTCAAAATACTGTGCAAATACACAGCAAGCAAAGTAAGATTCTCTACTTCTTTTACTAATGTTAGCTTAGTTATTGAAGTTATTTAATAGGTACTTTCCCTTTATTCTTTTTCTCTCTCATTTTGCTATAACTGCAGTAACAGCCTTAAACATGATTGGCTTCATGGATACATTGATTATTAGGATGACTATAGATTCTCTTGCAAAAACTATCTGTTATTAAATTTCACATTCTTACATCTCATATGACCCTGGTTATGTCAGGCTGGGGAATCCCAAAGTATGGCTCCTGATCCAGTAACAACAGCATCATCTGAGAACGTGTTAGAAATGCGAGTTCTCGCACTCACCCTAGCGCCAGTGTTAGAAACTCTGGAGGTGCCCAGTAATTTTGTGTTTTTATAAGCATTCTGATGATTCTAAGGCCCACACAAGTTTGAAAACCACTGTTCCCATTCCCATGAGTCTAGATTTATCTTCAAGTCAATCCTACAAGAATGCCTAAAGGTTAATATTCCTTAATGCTTCACACAAGTGAAATCTTAAGAGGATTCCTACATGTTGGCTATTGAACATTTAATTATATTACTTTTAGCTCATCTATCTTCAATCTATAGATAACTAGGCCCAACAGTAAGATGACTCAATTTGTGTTAAAATGGCACTAATAATAATAACACTTAGCACTGTAGCATTTTTTTCAGCCTTCAGAGTGCCAGCACATATAAAATTTCACATGATATGCAACAGATTCAAATGTACACTTTAAGTCAATACTATTTAATTGCAGGAAAAATATAATAAACACAAACTATTGTAGTACCCTGTTCTTTTCTTTATATCTCTGGTTCTCTGGAATTAGAAACTATATGTGGTAAAATAATTTAATGGATGAACACCCTAAATGAATAATATTTAAGTGGGTTTTTTGTGACTTAGTGGGAAAATCAATGAAGTTTTAGGAAAAATCTATTGGGATGGAGAGAGAATTTTATGAAAATGTTTTAATTTTCTAACTGTATATTTGACACTAAGACATTTGACAAAGGTTAATGGTAGCTGACTTATAGCCGCGCTACAGAGACGACTTACTATCTTTATTTTAACAGATAATAGGAACCTAAGTATTGGGTCACACTCAGGAGGCCCAATAAAATTTTGGGGTTATTATTAATTATTAGATGGGAGAATATAGTTTATCAAGAACATAAATACAATGTTTAAGAATTGATGTTTTTCTTAAATTTGCTTTTTTGTTATACCTATCATAGGAACTGGGACTTTATGCTTCACTAGTTTACAAAATATGCTTTAAATAGTGTTTAAAAAATTATACTAAAAACAAACATTATCTTAGGAAGTGAATGGAAATAAAACAAAGGTCTCCTTAAAAAAAGCCTAGCCTCTAGCTAAGTGCTAATTTTATAAGGCATTAATCAGGTATTTTTACGGATATTTTCGGATTGCCATCCTAGTCAAACATTTCAAGGTTTGATAATATTCTCTCTTAACTTAGAGACTCGTAAAAAATAACATCAATCCTAAGACTCTTAATCTTTTCATAAGCTTTCCAAAAACAGCAAATCCTAAACCACAGTGTTTTGAAGCAAACTTCTGATAAAGAATTTGGAGTATTTTCAATAAAAATAACTTAAAATTAAATTTCCAGGAGTGTGCTTTAGTGGAAAAGATTCAAGCTTTGGAGTTGGATAACTGGGTTCAAGTTCCATGACTGCAATTTACTAGCTTGAAGGCCAAGTTCTTTATCCACCGTGCCTCAGTTTTTTCATCTGTTCATTGGGAGTGATAATAACACGTGCCACATAGGACTTTTGCTTACATCAAACAGAACTATTGTTTTTCTTGCCCAGTATCTCTAGTACCTGGTAAATAGAAAGTCTTGATATATAAAGACGTTCATTATTGTGAAAGAAACTGTGAGTGTACCTGAAAAAATTTGTAAACCAGAAAGGATGAATAAATGTTGGTTAGTATATTAGTTTCTGCTAGAAACCGTGAAACAATTAGAGGTAGAAGATCATTCTTTGTAAATACATATTTAAAAAAATCTATCCAGTTTGATTACATGACTTTTTTTCAGTTAGTGCAACTAAAGATTTGCACAAAATTTGAAGGAATAAACAAAATTGACACACAATTCCTTAACAATTCAAAAAAAAAAAAAAAAACCAAAAACCTGCTCTTGAATTCTGGTGTGCTAAAAGACAAGGAATTTGGTGGGTACTCCCAGACAATCTGTGTGTCTTTCAATAGTACAAATATAGATGGTCTTTTTAAAGAGAAAAATGATAACAAAGAAAAGTGACAGTGTCCAAAAATGATCTTGCCTTAGGTTCCTAGGTAGTTTCTACATTACCATATCCCATTTACCCTGAAGGAACAGTAGTACAATAAGGATGAGCCAAGATCAGCCTGGAAGACTACCACCCATCATCCTTGTAGTCGCTGAATCACAAACTTCCCTAAGCATTTATGAAGTGTCATGTGCTAGGAATTTGAAAATAAATAAGACACAAGTTCTGCTCTGAAGGATAGAAAAAGAAGACAGATACTGATAAGAACCTTAGTTACTGCTGAGCCTAGAACTAAATTTAGGCCAGTGAAAATAACCAGCAGACAAAGCATTAATTAAGACACACTCAGGGACTTCATAATAACATTTATAATTGATGCACACCTTAGAAACAATACCAAACACAAGTCAATCCAAGAAGGCTAAATGCAAGGAATTTGAACTTCTAATAGCACTAAAGTTGTCGAGGGTTTTTATTTATAAACACAAGAGACTATTTACTTATAGCAGCAGTTCTTAAAATGTCTTCCATAGATCCTCAATGAGGGCCTGAAATCCTTTTCAGGGGGTTCATGAAATCAAAACTATTTTTATAGAATCCAGAGATGTTATCTGCACTTTTTACTGTGTTGACATTTGTACAAATGATGGAAAAGCAATGGTGGGTTAAACTGCCAGTGCTGCAGTAACAATCAGGATAGTGACACCAAGCTGAAATGTTGTCATTGCATTCTTAAATGCTATGCATTTAAAAAAAAAATGTTGGTGTCATTTAAGAAAGTCATTGATAAGGTAACAAAAATATTGATTTTATTACATCTTAACAATGAATGCTTATCTTTTTATATTCTTTGTGACAAAACTTATACCAAAGTATAAGTTTACTTAAGGGGATTTTTCTTTTTTGGTGCAAATTTTTTTTGTGTTTGAGTTGCAAGCTAAACTAGATAGCTTCTCACAGAATGTGACTTAACTCGAAAGAATGATTGACAGATATTTTCAGATTTGGATATATGGCAGAAATTTCTTGACAATGAAAAAAGTGAATCTGTCATTTCAAGAAGACAACTGACAATTTGAGCTTTCTAGTGAAGAGTAGAATTTTGGAGAAAAAATTCTCTACCATAAATTTGATTTAAATACCTAATTAATGAGAAATATGATATTAACATGACATTTTAATAATATTGTACTAAATGTAGCAATATTGAGAAGTTTCACATAGTTCAGTAAAATAATATTTTCCAAAGCCCAATGCTTGATGGCATAAAAATCATACGTGGGTAAAGGATTCATGCAAAATGCAAGGGAGACTAATGTATCTTAATATAACAACATATAGAAAATTAATTAGTATAACTTCATATCCCATGCTGCAATTGATCTTAGGGAATTATCACTTGTGTTTTAATGTGATATCAAAAAAGAATATCCAAAGTTATATAAAATGACCCAAATAAAATTCCTACCTTTTTTAGCTGTCTGTGTGTCTGAACTTTAGTCATACGCCAGAGCTACAGTTATCAACAAACTGATAGCAGAAGCAGACATAAGAATCCACTTAACATTTATTAAAATAGACAAACATGATCTGTAAGCATATGAAAAAAGGCCACATTTCTCACTAATTATTTTTGCTTTGGATAATATATTTTTCATAAAATAGCAATTTATTTGAGCATATGACAGCTGTATCGTTTAAAATAAAATAGTAAATATATTTTGGAAATGTCTGTCTTCGCATTTCTAGTAAGGTAACTACCAATAGGTTTAATCGGTTTAATTCATGTAACTAACATGTCTTTGGAGTATTCATTTTAAGAGTGTAAAAGTGTGAGAGTTACTAGTGTGGAATACAAGAAAATGACTATCTAACATTTTGATTTTGCAATCACACTCTCTTTGGAAGATCTCCACAATCTTGGCCAAGTGTCACATTTGAGCTTGAAAGGACCAAGTTAAAATTGCTCTGGTGAATGTGATTGGGAGTCCCTGTGAGTGGGTGTGGAACATTAATGAACTTCCTGAAGATCCACAGGAAGTGACTCTCTCTTTGATCAGTTCCCCCTGGTAATCGCCTCAGGGCATCTATTCCCTGAAGGCCAAAATACTTCTAGTACTGGTGCATAAGGTACTTTGACTTTGTAATACCCCAGGATGTGAAAAATGATTTCACGGATGCTTATTAAAAAAACTGCACTGTAAAAAACATTAAATTTGCTCTAATTTATAATTTAACTTGGCTATAAAGCATTTATAAGTATTGAACCGATGGTTGTTTTTCAGAGGTGAGTGCTTGAGAGTGTGTGTGTGTGTGTACAAACCAAATACACTGTCCAAAATGTACTAGCTGAGAGATCTGGACATTAGAAAGTCTTATACAGCTCAGAGCTGTAGGGACAGGGCCTGTGATAGGGGCTAATAAAATCATTACTGAAGCTCACCTGTTACCCATTTTCTTCAACTCTAGCCACTGTATTCTTTTGTTTTTCTTCCTTCCCAGTGAGGTTCTAGCTCAGTACCCTTATTGTAATTGACTCCCCCAGGCTCTGTCCATTTTTATTAAGCACCAAAATGTCAGCTAGTTAGCCAAAAGATGTTGCTGAACTCTGCATGCTACATCGCACACACTCATATTTAAAGGTATACATGAGCGAGGGAGGCCTCGTGCAGAGCCAGGAGTGGGTCACAAGGAGCCAGAAAGCCTCTCCTCTTGTCATTCGCTACAGAAGCCAGAACTTCCTCTTTCCAACATGCGAGAAATCCAAATTATCTCCAAGGTGGTAATAGAGCATTTCTACCTTACTGTGAATGAAGTAAAAAGCATCTGTTTAGTGGGGATTTGCAAGGAGAGGCTGGCAGGGAAGGAGGCCTGGAGGAAGCAAGGGTGGGAGACACCAGCATTAGATTCTCCAGGAGGATGTAAGGTATAGTGGCAAGGGTAGAATGCTGGTCCCAGCTGGACCCGAGTTTGAATCCCTATTCCCAGACTCCCTTCCCGGCTGGGTGACTTGGGGATATCACCTTAATCTAGTGGCATAGCCATCTCTCTTGTAGTAAATGCAGACACTGGTATCTACTTTACAGGACCATTTGAAGATCCACTGAGAGCAAGCCTGTGACATGGCTGGAAACCGGTAGGTATCCAGTAAAGACCTATTCTCTTTTCCTATTTTACTAGTCTTCACATCCGTATGGACATTTCTTACCTTTTGAATGAATAAATGAACTCATTTTTTAGGGAGCGACTAGAGGCTTTCTCACCTCTTCCTCATGACTTAAAGACTTTACCTATCTCCAACCTTTCACAGTGTAGTCTAATATACATCAGTATCAAAATCTTACTCTCAAAAAAACTCAAAGAAACAAGTGTTCATTCTAGTCCACCAGTCTTCGTGGTCAGTTGTGTCTTCCAGAAATTCCAAGATGTTAGTGAGGCCTGACCTTCCTCTTTCTCTTTTCTTTTTGTAAAGCACACCAGCAATCTTTAATCATGCTGTGATTTTCTAAATGCCACCCAGGTTAGCTTCAGAAACGGTTTCAAAGACTTAAGCCACAGACACCAAATAGCTGGTCTCTACTTTCCAGAGATTACTCAGAGCATCGTTTTTAAAAATATATGTCGCTTTTCTCTTGTTATTTTCACATTCATTTCTAGAGAGGAGCATTTCCTTTTGTTACAAGTTCAATAAAAATTCAGACCTAATGATGTTTTTTCCCCTGTGATTACTATTTGTCGGGCAACTAACATGTGAAACCTTTTACGTTATTTTTCTTTTAAAAGAAGGAAAGTATATTCGTAAAGTGGACAGAGTTAATCTAGAGCTGCTTCCCAGGTCACCTAGTTTTTACCTGATGAAAACCATTATTTCTCCAATAATATCCACAAATTAACAACAATGAAGAAAATAAATTAAACTGTCTCTAAAAAAAAGAAAACTAATTTGATTAACAGAGTTTATTGCTCAAAATGAAAAGCTTTGGAAAGGAAGAAGTTAAATATAAAGAAAGCAGGCTAAAAGGAGGTAAGGCCAAGAATATCAAATGCTGTAAATATGAATTGATCTCATGCTGTTGAGCCATTTCACTACGTGTTGGAAGTGAGCTATACAGTCGCTGTGGAAACTGAAGACAGTTACAAGAGTTGTAGTCTGAGATGAATGCAAATGATACAGACAAGACAGAAACATGAACAACTCACAGCCCAAAAGTCTAGAGGAAGAAATTTCAACAGAAAGATGAGTAGACCTTCAAAAAGCAAAACTCCTGTCAGATTGCTTCTTTGCAAAGAATGTTTCTTGGTCCTACCTGCTTTGATGTGGTGGGGACAGCATCTGAAGTGATGCTGAAGAAGACCAGTGCAAAGGAACCGTCTTGAAATGAATAATGCAGTGAATTGATCTGGAACACAAAAACAATAATCCTAGGGATGTATAGGAAACAAAAAAATGCCCAAAATATCAGTTAAATGAACTCTCTATTTTGAACTGTTTTCTTTCTGTTGTTGGCAAAAAAGTAAAGATCCCTGTTTTTGATGGGATATCTTCGGTGGGAAGCTCTTTATTGTTGAGACTAAGATAAGATAGCTCATTCATCTTGGCATTACATACCCCTCTTTTATTGAGCAATGATCAGATGAAAATGCCGGAGTTATGTTTTGAGGCGAACTGAAGTCTAAGAGGCATAGGTTAAAAACAGGGGCATTCACTGATGAAGGCATAATGAACTGATGAAGGCAAAATTTCCTTCTACCTGAAAATTCTATTTCAGAGATTTACTTTCACTCTTTTCAGATTTCCAGTGCATGCAATGGAAAACCTCCTTAAGCACTCCTTTCTATTTTTATATATATTTTTCTTTTCCCAAATAGGTTGAATGCTTCCTTCCCGCTGTGAGAAATAGGTCTGATAGGTTTGAGGCAGGTTTCTCAACGTGCGGTGGGACTATCTTCTGGTAGTAGTGGAACTTCTTACAAACATTCTGTCCATCATGGCGGGTGTGCTGTTTTCAACATCCACTGCAAACAGCTATATCACTTCACTCATGATCACAGTCTACCTCTTCACCTCTCCTCTAGGTCAGTAAAAATGATGATCCAATTGAGATCATAATCGTTGCTGATCAGTACTTGTGCTTGGCCTCCTGCAAAGCTGGTGCAAGCACACAGACTTTTAGAAAGACGCCACTGGGCGGCTATCAGATGGAGCACCCTCCCCCATCTCCTCTCTACTGAAAAACTTAATAACTTGGTATTGTTCAGTGAGTCATTCAAGCGAGTAGAGTGGAATTCTACCTGTTCCTCAAGGTAGAGTATCTGCTAAGCGGCTGCAAAGACTCAGGCATTCATAGCTCTTTCTTCATGTAAAGAGCTCATAGTTAGGTGAATTCAAACCTTGAGAGAAAGCTTTGTAACTTCCTGTGTTTGTCTTAAATCAAGCACAAATTAACAAGTGTGCAAAGCAGAGCTCAATAAATAAAAACAGTCTTTATCAGGGACATTTATAAACACTATACAAATGCTATAAAAATAATTACATATATATATATATATTTTTCCCCCCACCAGGGGAGAGATGCTTGGAAACAGATTATAAACACAAGAAGCTAAAAACTTTAAAATACACTTTCATAAATGCTACAGAGTTTCATAAGTGATCATGTAAAGGTTTTTTAAAGCACTGGGTTGTAATTTCTACTAGGTGTCACAACTCAGTGAACCATTAAAAGTGAACCGGCTTGCTGAACCATACTGAACTGAACAGATGGAATTCCACCCTTGCTACGCTTGACAGGCCCCATGAACAATACAAAGTCTTCTTTTAAGTCCCCTACCTCACTATTGCAAACACGTGGGGGGCTCAAGGAAAGAACTAAGCCCCTCAGTTCTTTGTGTGGTGCCGTTATTCAAACAGAAGGGAAGACAGTCCATCCTGAATCCTAGGGGCCACCCCCATTATCTTCAAAGTCCCAATGTTATTTTCCATTTGTCCTGAATGTTTGTTATTAGTAAAATGTTTTGTTCTTTCAATTTTGCCCTGAGATGTAATTTTCTTTAATCTGTCCAGTTGTAGATATGATCTGAAAGGTGGTTTTTTTTTTTTGGTAAAGAGAACTTAAAAATGTGATCTATTACTATGCTATTTACCTGTCCTTAGGTTATTATTTAGTTTTCTTTTCTTTTCAGTCAGAGCAGATAAATTCCAGAGTACAAGACAATTTCAGTACTGTTTTGACTTCTAATATTCTGACAGGAAAGCAAACTTATATAGATGGTTCTAGAGAAACATTATTTACACATGTGCTAAAGACAGTTTTAGAGGACCAAGAGCTCAAAAGTCTGTTTGTAGTCATTCGTTAAGCTAATTCAATCAGCTAATTAATTCAATATTTACTTATGAAGATTAACTAGCATCAGACACTATACCGGGTATTGTGTGGGATGTAAGATGGAATGAAGTTCAAGTCTCTGCTTCAGGTAGATTATAATTTAGGAGAGACAGGCTGGACATACGCCAGCCTGCATGTGATGGGTATAACTCCATGTGGTCCTGTGGCTTCTATACAGCTTCGTGCTCACCTTCTTTAGCTATAACTGTTGGGTGGTCTCTAGACATGTTGCATGCATGTCAGTACCTTTAGATCTGGAGTTTTTAAGATATGTTGGTTTCAAGGCTTGTTTTATAGGCTTTGCACTAATGTTACTGCTTCCAAAACAGATCATTTCTTCCAAAGCCTGTTCTAACAGAATCTGTGAGACAATGGGCAAGAGAGGAAGCCAGAGGCACCAGAACTGGGAGTTTGTTTGTGCACGTAAGGTACAGAGTGGATCACTGATTAATTCCAGAGAGGTCTGCTGAGGGAGAGCTCAGCAAGTAAGAGAACCAGAATCCAAGGAGATAGGCATTAGAGATAGGATTCTGGAACATATGGGATCAGGGGGTAAAAAAAGTTTTTGGCAACCTGGGATCATATGTCTCGGTCAAAACCCCTCAATAACGAGAGAATAGGAGCCACTCAGAAGGGTCTAAGGATCAGGCATAGGATGTAAGTAGAAAGCATGAATTTTATACTGAGTGACCCCGTGGCTCCGCTCCTCGCCCTTCTCATGGCTCAGAAGTAAGGCAACGAGGAGGACACGGGTAGTCGTGTCTGTCTCAGTCTGTCTAGATGAAGGATAGCACAGAGAAGTATTTTGTGACAGCATTAAAATAGAGTGTTTGAAAACTGTCCTTGAATTTAGATTTCTGAGCACAGTTATATATTCCTTAGAAAGACTGTATTTCATTTTTCTGCAGTAATCCATGCAAAATTCAGTTTAGCACTTACAGATTTGAGTTTGATTCCAGGTTATGTTACTCATTAGTTAGATGAGCTTGAGTAAGAGACTTAAATTCTCAAAGACATGGTTTCTCTAGGTGTAAGGAGAGACATTAAGAGTCAAAATATTCAACATTTAAAAATAACAGAAGGAAAATCATTAGTTGTAGATTATTATTATATTAGCATAATTCTTTTTATAAATTTGGATATTTTTACTGGAGAATTTTATCTTTTGCACTTTGAGAATATGCATGTACTCTTCTACAAAGTTAACTTTGGCTATTACCACTGATTCTTTTTCCCCAATGACTCAATCTTCTTTCAAAAAATTTGCTTAGTTTTTAATTAGGCCCAATAAGCAGCATTTTATGAGGAAATAAAAAGCCTATATAATGTTTGTAAGCTTACACTCACAGGTGTTCATCTTTAACCTCGTTTGAAATACCAGGAGACAGAATGGAAGTCTGGGGATTACAAATCTAAAGCCTCTCTACCTTGTTCTACCTATGCCATATCATGGGGCATACTATGGGGCATGATATATATCACAGTTATATTTCACAACCCCCAAACCACACAAAGTATATTCCTATAGGACTTCTTGGATTTCATATATGGAAAATAAGTTAATGAGGATTTATTTTGTGGGTGTGGCAGGATTTAAACAAAATGGATGTTTCACTATGGAATCTTAAATTTTATTTTTAACTACTCCCTATGAGTTGCTATTGACAAAAAACAAAAAAATACACTAAAACAAAAATAAGCAAACCAAATTTTTCTTTTCCCATCAGATCTGCTTCATTCTGAATTTTTTTGCTTCTTATGCCACCTCATTTCCTGATCTTCATAGTATATTCACACTCACTTGTGAATCCTAACCTATTTGTGCTGCCTATATATTGTTGTCATAGGAATGTGGGTTCAAATTGGATTCTCAGGACAAAGAGGCTATTTTCCAAAAGGCTATGATCAGTTTGCAGATGACTTCATAACCAGACAAAATTCATTCATCTGTAGATTAAGTTTATCTCAGAACGTTATGCTTTTATTTTGAGGAAAATGGACTAGTAGTGAACTGGGCTTGGGCTTGATGTGGAGCTGGCAGTATTTTTGTAGTTGAGGCTCTTCCTATACCATGGACTTTGGTCAGGAGAGCAGAGTAGGGAGAAGCCTTATGTTTATGTTCAGATTCAGTGCAGTCATTGAAAAGACTTAAGTGTAGACAGATACCAAGGTAGGAACCATTGTGCTCTCCTCAAATCATACTTTACCACTCAAAGTTCTTCCCCCAGCACATCTGCAAGATTTACAATACCTTAGCCCCATGGGCTGCCTCTAAGAGCATATCTCTAATGCTTCGTTTGTTTCCTCCAAGTTCATAGGCCAGAACCTTTGCAGTACTTCCCTCACACTCATTTGCTCTGCTCTTTAGCAAACATAGTTCCACATTTCTCATAGTTGCACATTATTAATTTATGAGTCTTTCTCTTTCATTTCACCCATGAATTTCTTCACAGGAGGCCTTACCTTACTCATCTTTGGAAGGCAGAGTAAGTTAGTGGTTAAGAATATGGACTCTGGAGTTACAAGGTACAGGTAAAACTTCTGCAACCACCACTTACTAGCTGTGTTATCTTTGAGAAGATGATTAATTATTCTAAACCTCAGTTGGACAATGACCCCAAGTCCATAGAGATTGCTTTGATAATTAAAAGGAAAATCCATATAAAACACCTGTCACATAGTAGGCCTTCAACTACTATGAACCCTGGTTGGTTACATTGCTTTCTATACCTAGTGCCTAGCAGTGTCTGGCTGATAACAGGGGCTCAGTAAATGTTTTGTTTCACTTAACTCATGTTATTCTTAAATCACATGGTAAAAAATAATGGCTTCAAGAGGCAGCTTATATGTTTCTTTCACTGCAGGAAGTTTCTTTTTGTGAAAGACTATAGGATGGAAATGCAAGAATACACCACTAAAATCTGAATTCATGGGTCTCCCTGGTGGCATAGCGGGTTGAGCGCCACACTGTGAATCATCCACCGCACAGGAGCGCGAGTTCGATCCCCAGCCAGGGAGGGGACCCACACGGCGCAGCAGACCTCTCCTGCCTCACCTGCTGCTCCCCTTAGCAGTGTACTTGGGTCAGTCTGCCTGTTCTGTTTCCCGCTCTGTCTCTGGTGAATACTCTCACCTCCTGTGACTCTGGCCTGTACCCTAGTTCTTGTATGCAGAAATAAATCTTTAAAAAATAAAACCTGAATTCATATTTAACATTGTCAATAATATTACCAAGATGACAGATTGGGAAGTTTCAAATCTTCTGTTCCATTTTAGATTGCTTGTCATTTACTATGTGAATCTAGAAACATTCTTTGATTTTTTTTTTTAAATTCAGTTTCAGTATCTACAAAATAGATATCTTTATACCCTTTGCCTTCCATAGAGGTAAAGAAAACACTCAACCAATTTTATTATATGCCCCCCTGCTCTTAGAGCAGGGAAACTGAGATACAAGTCTGAGGACTTGATCAAGGTCGAAGTCAGTGGCAGAACCAAATTAAAATTCATGTTCCCAGAGTCCTTTCCATGCCATTGCTTCACCTACTGACCCATGGTGCTCTACCAAGAAGTACCTCTGATGAAGTGAACTTTCAGGTTTCAATAACACAAAACCTTGGCAAGGACTTTAGGTAGCAATCTCTTATCATATACGCTAATAACTTTTTTGCAGGAAAGATATTCACTGAATCATCTCATACAGGACAACAACAAAGAGAGATGCATGTTTTAACATTGGGCTAAGAGGACAAAGATTTAATAAAGTCTCTATTTGAAAAGTAAGGAGGGCAAATGAAAATGGGGAGAGATGCCTTCCTTGTAGAATGTACCATATCAAGGACCATGGAATTTTTGGATCACCATTATGGTCTCAAAGTTTAGCATGGCGTCTGTACATGATATGTATGCAATGAACACTGGATAAACAAATGAATGCACGAAAGCCTCAGTATTTCAGGTGTGGATGGATAGCTTCTCATACTTTGGTAGTATTTCCCCAATGCTAAAATAGTGGATATTTTCCTTAAGCTGGTTTGTGTGTTTTTCTGGTTTTAATTGATATGTGCATATGTAGTGGGATGTTAAAATTTAAATTTTGAGCAAGGTCTCACTCTACACTAGCTATTGCATACCAAAGTGAGATGCTGGCTCAAAAATGCACATATTCGAAAGCAGGAGGTTAGGAGCTATTTTCACAGATTTGAAGCTGAAGTATAGGGAAGGCACTGAGCTAAAGGGGAGGATGTACAAATGATAAGAGGATGAGAGAGAGAGGAAAAGGAAGAGCATTTTGAGAACAATTTCTCAAGGAAAATAGCATGAAGCGGCTCCCCCTTCCCTAAGGGAAGAGAGCCAGAGACATACCTGCCCTCACTGAGTGTAGGGGAGACCTCAAGGGCTGCTTGAAGAATTGGTTATCCCTCCTCTGGATCTGAGCCCAGAGTGGACTGGGTCTGACTCCAGCCCAGGAAACTGAAGAGTAGATGAGATGTGTTGGAGAGCTGGTTTGGCAGGTGAGTGGAGGTGAGTCGCTCACTGTTGCATCCAGAAAGTAACTCCTCTTTCTTGCCAAAAGTTCAGAGAGGCAAAGCACCAGAGACCAGAGAGGAATCGGAGGTAGAATTGACATGATGCCACTTTATGTTCTGGCAAAGAAGCTGACCTGGAAGAGGCACTGGAACTCAGGCAGATTATATATCCCTATAGAATGACTTACTGAGAACCAAGACCAAAGTGAGGGCAGTTCAAGGGGAAGCATAAACTAGAGATACAGTTAGAGGGACTTGGTAAATTTAACTACTGTAGCATTTGGAAGATAAAGAGTAAGTTTAAATGTTTTCCAGGCCCAGACAGCATAGAGTCAGCTTATAATAATACCTATTCACATAGAAATATCCCTGCAGTCTTTCTACTTCTCTTTGTAAGGCAACCAAGGAGGGGTTAGAAAACGCAGCTAATGAGTAGGGGAGAAAGATCATAACCCTAGACAGGGGAAAGAAGAGGTGCGTCCTGCCCTCGAGGTCGGGTGGCGGGCAGCTCTTCCAAAGCTTGTCCAGTTCAACAGGAGAGTATTTACTTCTAAGTGAAGATCAGAATGTTCATAAATTCTAGAAAGTAATATTGGGCTACAGGTTTGAGACTGTTTTTGAACCTAAAGTGAGTCTGGAATCAACTATTATGAAAACAGTAAACACAGAAGTAAAGGGACTAGTGAAGGAAGTAGGCAATAGCAAGGGAAAATTTCCCCTTGGAAAATGTTTTAAAGGGGCAAGGAGACTAAAATTAATTACATTTTGATTATATCTCATATGCTGAGGCTGATGAAAGTCACAGATTTCTTTGCTTTATGCTTTTGTAAACCTGGACAGAACTTTCATGTTAAATAGGTACACTTTTGGTATCTTTTGAGAATCACCTCTGGATGGCACCTCTGTGCACCCATCCGTGTGCTGCCTGGATTCTGGGGGGTACAGATCTGAGAAGGCTGCCATGGTTAACTGGCTTTCCCCCTGGAAGCCAGCTTATAAGGACATATCAGTCTAACTAGCGTCAGAAGAAAAGGGTTGACAGAGATTCGGAAATCATTTGGTCTTACACATGTAATGTCTGCATTGTCTCCACTACGCACTGAAGAAAGGAAAGGCAACATATTGCTGATGTGCTGTATTTATTTCTAATTTTACAGCTACTCTAAGCTGGGTCAATATTTATCGGGGCAAAAAGCACTGCTTTTAAGTAGTTTATTGTATGTTTTAATCTCTCAAGATTTCTCATGGCCACGTCTACACTTTCATATGTCCCACTGGTCCCAGTTGACTTGACAATAGGGAAGGGAATAGAATTTTGAGGACTTTTTCTCAATGGTAGGGAGTGGAAAGGAGAGGGAAGAACTATGTAAACTGCAGGTGGTGTGGAATGAACAGGAATTTCAAGGGAGCAGAGGGGACACTGAACACCTAGCCAGGGCACCGTGAGGGTGCTTTCATGCAGCTGCTCTGACTTACTGTGAGTGTCATTCCGTTAAAGCGAGAACTCCCGCACCCTTTTGTGTACAGGAGGGAATGAAGGAAGGGACTTGCTTAGCATGAATTCAGGTCACTCAGACTCCAAAATCCCTGCTCTTTGTGCAATTTCATACAGCTTCTTATAAAACTATATTTTAAATACATTTCTTGCATCTTACTTATAATTTCTCTCATTCTTTTTAATCTCCAGAATCTAATCCCACATCAAAGCTGATAGTATTTTTAAATAAGGAAATTGTTTTTGATTTCCATTACTACATTTTTATGAGACTACATTGAGTCCCGTTATTAGAATTGAATTCAGAAGAGCAAATGTCATATGTTCTTTCTCAGCACTGTATACCTTTCCATTATAGTGCACAACAGTTGATTCCAATCAACTTTTTTTTTAACTCATTCCACATTTCCAATATTTTTATACTTCTATTACCATTCACAAATATTCTCAGAAGTGTGTTCCAATCTGGTGATATTATGATAACTTTCCCCTAGGGGTTTATTAGCTTCCATGTTACAGTATTCATTTCACCTACTTTCATTTCCTTGGACTAAGTCCAGAATAGCCCCTGGTCCTGTTGATTGCTTCACAAGCTGTGTGAGGGAACATTTTTGCAATGCACTCCGAGACAGGCATCCATCTGATTCCATTTCTGTGATCTATCAGTCATTGTCAGGGGATTGAAATTGCTTCACATTGACTACTCTTATTTCTCTAATGCGCCCACATTTTTTTTCCTGCTCATTGCCTAGTTTCCTGTTATAGGCAAACATATCTCCTCACATTAATATTTGATTTTATGAATTTGATTCTTTTTATAAAAAAAAAACATTTTGTGCAGTTTGACTTTTAAAAGAAATGAAACTCAAGTGGATAAAGAATCCCAACTTGAATCCACATTGCATGACCATATTCTGCCACACCTCTGGAGGTAGCGCTACCAGCAATCTGTCTGTTGTCCTGTAGGTCAAAGAAGCTTCTTAGTCAAGACCTCCTCTTTAAAGAGGTGCAAGGTCAAAAGGTGAATTTCAAATCAGATGGGAGATTCTCAGTACCACATGGTGCTTGTTACATGAAGGGCCCAGTAAGCTCGTTACCAGAATATAAACCTGAGTCTTTAGAAAGAAGGACATGATTAAAGAAGACCAAATGAAAATGAGTAATGTTCTGCAGGGGGAAGGTATAAGCAAGGTACAAGCAGCACTGGTGTCAGTGGCCTTGGTATTGTGCTGACAGTGGTGGCACTGACAATGGCACAGTGTTCATGGTGTCCTGGTGTCCTTTTAAAGCCAAAATTAGTGACTGGAAATTGTGGTGACAGAGGTATCAGTGAATGCAGAGCTGTGACTAAGGAGCTTTAAAAGCCTCCCCGAAAGGGGGAGGGTGAGACAGTCTCGTAGCTCATTGAGGTGTTGCCTGGTAATTTCTAGAGTTATTTGGCAGCTTGAGGAAGGAGGAGGTTGAAAATCCTGCAATGTAAGTATTAAGGAAGTCAGAGAAATACTGTTTTGTGATTTTATGACCATTTTCTTAGCCCCAGGCTGATATAGCCAGAGCTATATCAACAACAAATAATAAAAATAAGAAAAATCTCAAAAACAACCAACACATGCGCTAGGTGCTGTTTCATTCCTCACAACAATTCTATGAGAATCGACTTCTATTGGTCCCATTTCCTAGATGATAAAATTGAGCCACTGAGAAGTCATGTGACTTTGTTGAAGTCCTTCAACTAGGAAGTGCTGAGCTGTGATACAAATTTAGGCAATCCAGCTCCAGAGGATTCGTACCTTTAGCTACCTTACTGGGGTAGGAGAGGGCAGAGAGCGAAGGGGAGGGGGGAGAGCAAAGGGGAGGGGGGAAGAGCAAAATGTAAAAATACTCGATAAAAAGTAAAAATATCACAAGGAAGAACAAAGGGAAGAAGGGGCTCAGGGGACTGTGGTGGAGGAGTGTGGGTCCTTTGGTGGCGGGCGTGGTGTGGTGACATACCTCGGTAGAGGTGTGAATGCATACCTATAAATTACATACAGTATTGTAAACCACTGTTATCTCAATTAAAAAAAAAACAATGCAACTACTTTAGTCTCAAGATTTAAGTAACATCTTAAATATGATTTTTTGAAAAAAGGTTAATAAAGGCTGGTCAGTTCCATTAAGAAAAATCACTGAATACATTAACTCAAGATGGAAGGAATATCAAACTGAGTGGAAGAAATACAATGCTATGAGATAAAGTTACAATGGTGTGTGCTCCATAAGTGCAGTATAGCAACTGTGAGTAAAGTATTCAGAGATTCGAGAAGCTCTAACATTTACATTTGAATTGGACCTTGCAAGAGGGCAGATGAGGGAGGCAGTCATGTTATGTTGACATAGACTAGAATAACCTCGATACCAAAACTTAACAAAATCTTCAGAAGAAAAGATGACAAACTCATTTTTTTAATGATCACAGATACAAAAGTCCCAAGTAAATGATTAACAATTTAAATTCTATGACACTTAAAACAAAACATCATTAAAAATTAGTATTTACTGGCCCACCAGATTTAGTAGTTTAAAAATATAATTCTAACATTAGCAAAATAAAAAATTATATCATCACTGCAATGAATAGTTAAAAATTGAATAAATTCAATAACATGTATAACACAAGTTTATATTAAATAATAATGAAAGAAAAGTTACCTATTTGATAGACATCTATAAAAATCTACATCAAATATCATAACAGTGAAATGCTTATGCAGCTACAATTAGGAATAAGGCAACACTACACATTACCACCATATCTCTTCAACTTTCTTCTGGAAGTTGTAGTCAAAGTAATATGGGAAAAATATTGAAGGAAAGAAATAAAACTGGTATTACCGATAAGACACTATGCGTCCATAGAAAATGTCAAATAGCTCTTTCAAAGATAAAGTATTAGAATTAATATATTATTTTAGCTAGGTAGCTGGCATAAGTTCATTCTAAAAATCATCAAAAAATAAAATATCAGCTCTATTCCTACATGCTAAAAATTGCTAAACATTTTAAGGAAAAATATTATTTGCAATAGCAGCAACTAAATCTAGGAAAAATGTGTAAAAATCTACATTGAAAAACCACAGTACATTACTGGGAGAAATTTAAGATTTAATCAAATAGATAGACATAAATTATGGTCATGAATTAGAAAATTCAATATTACAAACTTGTCAATTTTCTTCAAATTGATTTATAGATTTTACATAATCCCAGTCAAAATTCCAATAGGGCTTTTCCCCTAGAATTAATTAAAATGCAAAAATACAACATACAAAGTAAAAAATCATGAGGAAGAACACACTTGCAATATGTCTGGTGATAGATATAAAGACCTTCTACCATAGCTTTATAATGAGACAGTGTGATATTGACATGAAATTAACTCTTAAACTGTCGGAATGGAATCCAAGGAGAACTCTTTGTACTCTTTTGAAGTCAGATATGCTACATTTGCACAAGACCTCATCCCTTAGACTCACTTGAAAAAGCAGAGATACTGGTGATGCTGTAGAACCTGGAGAAAAGATGTTCCTTCTATTAGTGCAATCATTTTGAAGATCACTTAATACATAAATCACTCAGTGGAGTGATTTTGACCCTCTCTTCTCAGGGGCATCCAGGAATAGCTGGAGAGCTTATTGTCACAACTGAAGGTGGGAAGCCACTAGAATCTTGTGGCTATAGGATTGGAAATCGGCTGAACAGCTGACAATGCACAGCATCTTTCCAAACAATAGTTATCCAAAATGTCAACAGTACAAAGACTGAGAAAACCTGTTATAAATAAAACTCTACCCCACGAAGATTGTAGGCTTGGATACGAAATATAGGATGTTAAACTTGCTGGAAGATAACAAGAAAGACTATATCCATGATTTTGAGGCTGATAATAATTTCTTAAATGTAATGCCAAAGAAATCATTAGACATTAAATATTGAAAAATGAGAATACGATTTCTCAAAACATCACCAACATAGTAAAATTTTAAGCCATAGGGAAGATATTTGTATGTGTATAACCAAAAAGAACTTGTTTCCAGAATGTACAAATGTTTAAAAATCTCTAAGAAAAAGACATAACAATCTAGTAGAAAAATAGACAAAAGGATTAAACTGGTATTTCATAATAGAATACCTAAATAGAATGACTATACTTATATGAGAGTGCCCAATACCATTAGTTATTAAGGAAATTAAACTTTAAGCTACTGTTAAATCTACGATAACACTTATACTCACCAGAAAGACTAAAACTAAAAATAATATACCTGAGAAGTCAAATGTTGATTAAAATGTGGAGCAACTGGAATTTTCCTATGCTACCCATGGGATTCTCAACTGGGACAATACTTTGGAAAATTATTAGTCACTATCTACTAAAATTGAATACATCTTTACTCCTGTGATTTCAGCATTCTACTCCCACAGTAATGCATGTATATATTTACCAAAAAGACCCGCACATACACACTTATAGCATTGTATGTTTTTTTTTTTAAGATTTGCTTATACAAGAACTGGGGTACAGGCCAGAAGTACAAAGGGTAACAGGAGTCACCAGAGACAGAGTGGGGAGCAGAGCAGGTGGATCTACTGAAAGACACTGATGAGGGGAGCAGCGGGTGAGATGGGAGAGGTCTGCTGCACCATATGGGTCCCTTCCCCGGCCAGGGATTGAATTTGTGCTGCAGTGGCTGTGGATGCTTCAAAGTGCTGCAGCTTAACCCCTTGAGCCACCAGGGAGGCCCCCACACTCACAGCATTTTATAGCAGCATTATTCATAGCAGTTCAAAATTTGTAACAGCTCAGTTGTCTATCAACAAAAGAATGGATAACTAAATTCAATTATATTACACAATGGGATCCCTCATCATCAATGAAAATGAATGAACCATCGATACATGCAATAACATGAATAAATATTATAGACAATGTTGAATGAAAGAAGTCAGATGCAAAAAAAAGTGCATTTTACATCATTTCATGTACATGCAGTTGAAACCAGGTAAAACTAATAAGGTATTATAGTTACCTTTGGAGGAGAAGCTAGAGACAGGGACTAATAGGGGGTCCTCAGAGGACTTCTGGGTTGTGGTGATATTTATTTCTCTGAGTAGTTATATAGGGTGTGTTCATTGTGTAAAAATTCATGGAATTGTACTCTTATGGTCTATGACCTTCTATGTATGCTGATAAAAGTATTTTTTTGAAAAAATGTATGAGTGAGGTGGGTATGAGAAAAGTTAAGGCAGAAATAAAACATACTTTTAAAAATACATATTAGCATATGGGTTTTCATGATAAATATTTCTGCTCTTTATCATATACAAAATAGTAGGGAATTATAGTGAGTGAAACACACTGCTGAGGGGAGCAGCGAGAGAGGCAGAAGAGGTCTGCTGTGCTATGTGGGTCACCTTCCTGGCCAGGATTTGAACTTGTGCTGCAGTGGCTATGGAAGCCTCACAGTAGGAAGGCCCAATGGGCCTCATTCAGACAAACTTTCTCCTTTTCTTCTCTTGTCTTCTCCCATCCTGCCCTACGGGCTAAGCTGGAGTGGAGACATCGTCTTGCGGTACTCTGGTCTCCATCGGTATTTTCCTCCTGAGAGATGTTGGTACAGCAGGGTCACTGCTCTTGGGGTCACCCACTGGGAGGCGTGGGAAAGTCACGTCCCTATTTTTCAGGAGTACAGAGTGGCTTTACCAGTTAGTGCAATGTACCTAACAACAGGGAATTTCCAACACCTGGTGTTTCTGCTCACCATCACGTTTGTTTTCTTGTTGCCTTTGATGGCTTTCATCAATGTAACGTCAGTAAGTTTTTTTTTTACCAATTTGCATCTTGTGACCTTTACAAAGTAAATTTTGTGAAGTCTGTAACCTCTTCATTGATTTTTTTTTATTTTTCACAATCGTGATATTATTTCATGTTCAAACAAAATGTTCCATATTCATCTAAGAAGCGCATTACTTAAGAGAATCTCATATTGTGAAAATAGCAATGCTACTAACTAATTTCGACAATAGAGTCAAATTGTTGGACAGCAACATCTAGAGAGTATAGGATCTGATTCTATTATCCATAGGCTCAAAATCCATTTTTAAGTCTATTTTACAAATTAAAAACATCTCCCTTTAGAATCGTAGGCTACATGGAACCTTCTTGAGACACTACAGTTCATCAGCAAAAGTGACTACAGAAAGGAAAATAGGAAGGTGCTCTTGAGAGGAGTCTCTGTACCCTAAAAGTCTTTTGAGAAACTCCTGTCTTGCAATGACATAGTGTTGTTTAAAACAAGTCCTACTGGAGTTATTGCTGCTGTGGTGCAGATGGCAGAGAAGGACTGTTCCTGAGGATGAAATAGTGCCCCTGTTCTGCTCTGCGGGTGGAGCTGTGGCTGCCGTGGGAAACAGGACAGAGAAGACGAGGTGTTAGGAGCAGTGCTATAAGGAGAAAGGAAAACTCAGCCTTTGATACATGCCACAACTATCGATCACTCTACTTTAATTGCAGAAAGAGGCATTTAATTATATGAGCTCAACACTCAGAATACAGGCAAACTTGGAAATAAGAGATGAGGTTCTGAGCTCCAGCTCTAAAATTGGATTCATGCAATGAAGTATCTACAGGGTCCTGAAAGGGAAGGTTCTTATTTCCAAGGAGACTCCCCAAAATGCTGCTTTAAATGTTGTCTGAGAGTATTTCAGATTTTTCTACCCCGGTCTTCTCATTTGCTGCCATGCCATTAATTCTTACTTGGTAATCCACACGAGGCAGCGGACACACCGCTAAATTTAATGGTGGCTCCGCCTGCCAAGGAATGAGTGTAAAATAGGAGGAAGAATTCATAATTTGCTCCTCAATCCAGATTCACTCTCAAGTAAAGTTCAAGTTTGGTCCTACTTCCCTGCTAGGTACGGTAGAGTGGCCAGGGGAGGCTCATTTCCACTCAATCCCATTTTCAGATTTCATGCATCTGCCTCCACAACAGATTACATTTGGATCCAGAGAGAATTGGAATTGTTGCTCCCTGGTTCCCCTCAAGTTCTCGACTGACTGTGTCTGTCTTCATCCCAGTTGCATCTTTAACACTTAGTAAATGGTCAAAGACATAGTGGGTGCTCAGTGAATACTGCAGGAATGAAAAACATGCACATTTAGCCATTGTTTATTTTCCTCTGGAGACTTGACACATGGGAGTATGTCATCAAATCATTTAGCATTGCTGGATACCCACTAGAAAATAGCAGGGTCCCTTAAGTTTCTTTGAGGACACATTTTCTAATTGATGTTTATAGACTAGATGATAGCTACCATTTCTTCTCTTTTGGATTAGGAATTTGATAATGTATGTTCCTCAAACGGTCTTGAAACTCCTGCTTTCTAGCAAGCAGTTAGGTGTAGCTCAGATGGAATGATGTTTGTAGTTCATTTTTTAAAAAAAGATATTTATTTATACATGCAAAAACTGGAATACAAGCCAGAGGCACGGGTGTGTGTGTGTGTGTGTGTGTGTGTGACAGGAGTTACCAGAGACAGAGTGGGGAGCAGAACAGGCAGATGGACTGAAACACACTACTGAGGGGAGCAGTGGGCGAGGCAGGAGAGGTCTGCTGCGCCATGTGCGTCCCCTCCCTGGCTGGGGATCGAATTCTTGCTGCATTGGCTGCCGAAGCCCCACAGTGCATTGCTCGACCCCTTGTGCCACCACGGAGGCCCTGTAGTTCATTTTGTAAATCCTTACTCTAGTGTGGTCTCTGGAACAAAAGCACCTGCAGCACCTGAGAGTTTGAAATACAATCTCAGTTCTACCTGTTTTATAATAGGCTCCAGCAGCCACCCCCTACCCCCCAACTCCATCACAGAAACTGGCTCAGGTTGGGTCTAACCCACTCCCACACCCAACACTCTGACATGGCTGACATTACCGTTTTCAGTGCATTTTCTCTTCCATTTTACTTTTTAGAAACTTGGGGACTGAAAGACGAGATTTAAGAACAATCACCTGCCACATAAATTTCTAGATAGTTCCTGGAAGATTGCAGAATAGTAGTTTTAATACCACGGTGTTATTTTCTCAAACAAGTCCACATGGCTCCTGACAATTTCCAATCATGTTTGTTTTCTTGTTGCCTTTAATGGCTTTCATCTGTGTAATGTTTTAAATTGTCTTTATTATTCTGCCTGCTCAGTTTTGGTTGATCTCTTTCTTTTAGTCTAAGCTCTGATTTGATTACCTGTATTTTTTCTTTGACTCCTCTCTTCTTTAAAAGAGACACTGCTTTGTCTAATTTTATTTAAAATACAATGTTTTAGAACTTTTATCTCCTTGTCTCATTTGATTTGGGGGCTTATTCTTTGTATGCTCTTTGCTCATATTCTTTTCCTTCTTTTTTGTAGTTTCTCTCTGTATGTTCCATAGTTTCTTTTCTGATCATTAGTGTATATTTGAATGAAGTCTAATATTTCCTATCAAACACACTTTGGAAGTACAAGGACGGGAGAATATAAAACACGATAATCCACAACTTCCACTGGTCTGTTTTCTTTTACAAAAAGCCATTTGCTAAATCAGCTGTTGCTATATTCTTTTACTGATGGCCTATCCCTCGCCTGATATTCATCACTCATGATGGCTCATCATGCTTCTGCATCGCACCCTCCCCTGGGTAGATTTCCAGGACAGAGACAATCAAAATGATGAGTAAGAGAAGCTTCCTTTAGCATAGTTTTTCTATTGTTCTGTGACTTATTCATTGGATATACCCTAGTTCTCCTAGATCATCTCTCTCTTTCAAATATTCTTTTGATTAGCATTTGGAGATGTGATCATTCTTAATTAATAAATTAAATGAAACTGTATTTGACACAGTATTTGGCAGGCACATTTCATATTTAGGTTTTGGCACTGTGACTGTTTCTATGTTTCAATGAAGATTAATTTCTCCCTTTTTATTATTTAGTAGTTTTTGGTAGGTGCTTTTACTCTGGCATCTTTCCCCATATCCCTAGACTAAACTTTTAAAAACAAGCCTTCACTGAAGTTTTAGAGAAAGATAAAAAGGAAGATCTACACGGAGAAAAGGATAAACCTCCTAACCCTAGATCAACCCTAGTGTCTTGTAGCTAACTGCCCTATGCTCGCTCCCATGCTACATTCCAGACAGCATGTGCCCCACATGTAACTCACTCTTCCCCACTACCACCAACTCGCCCCTTCGCCTCCCTCCATGAAATTAAAACAAACTTCCTCTTCAGTCTGGTCCTGGGTCCCAGGTAAGTCTACTTCAAACAATTATTCTCTAGCTTCCATTTAAAGACTGTCCCCATTCTGGGCCTTCCTGTTGGCACAAGGAGTTAAGCACCACACTATGAAGCATCCACAGCCACTGCAATGTGAGTTTGATCCTGGTAAGGGAGGGGACCCACATGGTGCAGCAGACCTTTCCTGTCTCGCCTGTTGCTCCCCTCAGCAGTGTATTTTAGTCAATCTGCCTGTTCTGCTCCCTATCTGTCTCTAGTGAATCCTCTCACCTCCCCATACCTCTGGCCTGTACCCCAGTTCTTATATGCATAAATAAAATCTTAAAAAAAAAGACTGTCTCCTTTCACCCCCGCCCCCCGCCCAAATTCATTTCTATGGTGCATAGTGAAGTCCTCTTCGGATGAATAAAAAAAGAGATAATTGTTTGTTTCAGACTATAGACTGTTAAGACATAGAAGTTTGTAGTTTAGCCTGACAGTCTAACAAAACAAATGTAAAATAGTGTAATACTGATAAATTTCCAACTTTCACGGTGATTCATTTGTTTCCAAATTTTCATGTTATATAAAAGAGAAATGTAGCAAATAGAAGGAAAGTCTTCCATCAATGTAAGGACAGAGAAGATAGTTTCTATCTTGTCTATAGTTGCTTCTATCAGTTGTAGATAGTGGACAGAAACAAAAGGCAGGTGTGTTTGGGCCCTGGGGTGCTATCCACGCCAGGTGTGCTCTTTGGTTGCGCCACTGAATAGCCAGGTGCAACCCCCATAAGAATCAATGTCATTACACACAGAATCATATAAACCCCTTACCCTGACTCCATTCCAATTTTTTTCATCAATTGCTCCTATGTAGTTTATCTATGGAGACAATAGATGCTTGTTCAGGTCATTGGTTGACAGTTTTCCTTGTCAGTTAATCTCCTTATAAATTAAAGATTCTGATTTTTGCAAGTGAGTGAGCTATAAGATTTGATAGCACTGGTCAACGTCCCTAAATTAGATGGTTCCCAAGCCACAGATGAGGTGAACTTTGGAGTCTGCAAGCTTTGATGGTGGCACTTAGACGGTGGCCATTACAGCTAAGTCAATGCACTGCAGGGTACCCCTTCCACAGAGGGGGCTGCTCTCGTCTGATCACCACTGTGCATACATGCCCGACACTCAGTCCTTGTCCAGTCTGACACTCAAACACTGGAACGACTCCATTCACTTAGTGACTCCACAGCCAAAACTCAGCATTTCAAACAACCCCCCAAAGCTTCCAAGCCGAAAATAACTTTAACCAATAGGCGCCCCTTGCAGAGTTCAAAGCTGTAAATAACTACATATGCATTCACCAAGCAGAAATAACTTCTCATCCTGAGTTGGTAAATAAGTGATATTAACTTATACACTAGATTGGTGTCACTTATCTAACTCTATCAAATATAAGATACCCTGGGATATTTTAGTTTAAGCAAAACTTAAAAATAATTTCCCATTTTTTATAAAAACCTGTTTACCCTTATTGAAATAAGAGGAAAACACAATTATCAAGCACGTTTTATGCACAAGGCGATGGGAACGGTGCTTAATATATATCATCTCATTTAACATTTACAATTGCCCGATTAGTTTTGCTATTGTTACCTTTTATAGATGAAGAAATTGTGGGAATGAAAACTTGTTGCCTAGCAAAGTCACACAACTTTGTCATAGAACCAGAATTATAATCTAGAAATCTGCCCACACTGGGGAGGAAAAGGTGATTATCCCCTTGTCAATGTTTTCCAGCAGAGAGAGGGCTACTAGACACACCAGCAGTTGAATTCCTCCTTGCAGCAAAGGAGAACATGGCAGTATATTATTATTAATTAAGACACTGAAATATATTATCATTAAGATGTTGCATATTGCACATTTTAACTTTAATGAAGTTTACTTAAATACACACAGTATGAAAAAGAAATAGTATCTATTTAAGTAGGTTTGAATTCAAGTTTGAATTAGCTATAGAAGGTATTTTGAAGTATACTATAGGAAATGAGTATGGACTTGTTATTAGATGAGGTTAAATTACAAATTCTTTTCATGATATTGGGTCATGAAATGTCATCCATGTCAAATATATATAAATAAATAAGAAGAAAAAAAAGACATAGTTACTGAAGTATTTGAGTGATATGCAGTATGAAATTTTTTTTTACCATATCAAGCCCTCCCCAAAATGGTGATGCAAATATCCCCAAATTAATATTTTCCAAACTTTAGTGAAGGTTATATGGATGTTCATTCTTCTTTCTACAATTTTGAGTTTCAGGTGTTTTTTTTTATAAGAACAGTTAAAAAAAATCTAAAAGTTAAAAAAAAAAGCAAAGTCCAAATAAAATGAGTTCAAGTGGGTCTGTCTCTCCTCAGAACAAGCCAGAGGGCATGAGGTGGGCGGGGCTCTCTCAGAGTCAGCTTGTTGTCATGTTGGGAGAAACTCAATACAAAATGGTGTTTTGATGGAACTCTTGCTTATGGACTGTCTGGTAGATGTTTGCATAAACGCGACCGTTTACATTATACTATTACATTTCACAGACTATTGTAGGGATTTTGGAAATGACTGTGACAGCATTTGAGTTTTGCTTGTTCTGTTCTGACTGGAGCTTATACTGAAGGGATTGCTTTATTTTATTTATTTTTAATTTATTTTTTAAAGATTTATTTATTTCTGCATACAAGAGCTGGGGTACAGCCGGAGACTCGGGAGGTGAGAGGATTCACCAGAGACAGAGCGGGGAGCAGAACAGGCAGATGGACTGAAGTACATCTGAGGGGAGCAGGGGGCGAGGCAGGAGAGGTCTGTTGTGCCATGTGGGTCCCCTCACTGGCTGGGGATCGAACTCACGCTGCTGTGCTGCTGTGCCACAATGCTCCACAGTGCGGCCCTCAACCTGCTGCGCCACCAGGGAGGCCCCTGAAAGGAGCCTTTAACAAGGTGGTTTTGAATGCTGCCCAAACCTGGGTTTTGCCTGTACATCCCAGGCCACATCAACCCAGGATTCCCTCCAGTTGTCGGGCCAAATGATTCAGTCTAACATAGTGGGCTGGAATATAGGACAAAAGGCAACCAGTAAGGTGATGATTGTATATTATGACTCCTCTTCCCCCCATGAAAAAGTTTCAAAGTAGTCATTGTTTCAGTTCGGCAATGTTTGTAGCCTAAAATCCCCTGTGCTGAAAGATTTAGTGTTGAATCCTTCCAGCTGAGAGTCGGTTTGCCAGATATTAAAGCTGGACACTGGCAGTTTGGGTTGAGAGGCTGTGGCAGAGGAGAGCCTGCTGGACAAAAGTGGCAGAGGCTAGAGAGAACCAGCAGCGAGGAAACTGGGAGGGCAGAGAGCAAGGGCTGAAGGGCGCGGCGAGGGATTGCAGCGGAGGATGGAGTCAGAGACCATTGTTGAATTTAGGGTCAGAAAAATCTGTTGTCTAGATGAAGAATTAAATAGAGCAAAGACAATTGTTGCTCCAACTCCAGGCTTCACTCATAAAACAACGTGGGGTAGGTCTGCAGTTACTGAGTGGAGGAAACCTTGTGTCTAATTGATCCTTTTGAACATTTACCTGTAATGATGGAATTAAAACATGATCTGTGCAGCACTCCTGCTGCAATGCTTCAAGCGTGCAGGGCACGGGGGCCAATCCGATCACATGCCCCCTTCCATGAAGGCAACATTCAAATCTGTCATAACCGTCCTCTGCATTCCATGGCGAAGGGAGCTCATTCCATCTGTCTGTCACAATGGCCCATTTGCAATCATGTGCATTTACGCCCTTTAAAAATGGTTGCTTTTCAAAAATGCTTTCTTTGTGTGTGCTTGTGTGAGATTTCCCTACCAGGCTCAAATTAAAGTTCACCTAGACAGCATAACCACTTAATAATGATCTACAAGCATGGTCCTCTCACCCCTGCTTGGGACAAAACTGATTCCCCTTCATTTTCAAGAACATACTAGTCACCAGGATCTTGCAGTAGTATTGCCCACGCTGCTGCGTTTGGCCCATTGTATTTTTATCAGTGTCTGTCAGAGACCCAGGGTTCAAACTATTGGAGGTCCAGATGACATCTGGCTTCCCAGCTCCCCCGGAATACTGGATGCAGTGCTTATCAGTGCATTATTCATCAAAACTGATGATGCAAGGTACAACATGCTGTCTGTCGTTCAGTGTATGAGGAGAGAGGAGTTGGCAGAAACGCCTGGTGTTCTGTGAGCAGCATGTAATCAATAGTCTGGGTGCTTGTTCACTTCGTGTTGATGACTATTCCCTCTGGTACATTTCTGTATATTTTTGGGTTCACTGTACTACCAGATGTGCCATTCTTCTTCCTCCTTCATTCCTCATATCAGCCCTCATAGACAGAGCAGAAAGAACAAACTTTTTATGTGGTGGGTGTCAAATCAAATAATCTAATGACCAACAGCAGGGCAGCAGGCATGGGCAAAGAGACAGAGCTAATAATGTCCAAGTGTACTCTGTAACAAAATCAAATGAGCTGCGTTTAATTTCAGACTTTCTGCTACTTGACTCAAATGCAACAATACCAAGTCTTCCCTTTGCTCCAACTCAAAGGAGAAACAAATCCTTGGCTCCCCCTATTTATTCTTTCAAGTGTGTGTTTGTGTGCCAACTCTTGTTAATCTTTTGAGTAAGGGGAACCTATTTATTCTACCCTCTCCTATTAATGACAAAATGATCAACATTGACATGGAATTGAAGGGTGTGAGCATCTTATCACTGATGAAGTTACTAGGTATGTCATAAAATGTTAAAATCAATATTAAAATTTATCCATTTATAGCTGAGATGAAGAAATTAATCTCACCTGCAAAGTAAGCATTGTCTGTCTCATACAGTTTTTAAACCTTTAATGATTTATTATTATCAAGAGGAAAGGCATCCTTTTTTAAGATGTAGAAGAAATAGACAATCTGAATGAAAGAAAGGCTAGTTTTATATGTTCAAGTCAATCTTAAATTTTAGCCAACTTCCTACTAACCACCTAAGAAAGCTTGAATATTCAATACCCTCTGTAAGGTGGGGTTTCTAAGCACCTGTCCAATTGCCTCCCTGTCTCAGGCACCAGTGACGTGCAGTGATTGGAGGCTGGCGTCATGATCAGCACACTCCCCGGACTTGGGGCCACGTCTGGGGCTTGATAGCTGTGCCCCCATCTTTGCCAGGCCTGCTGGTCATTCAGGCAAAGCCATGGTCGCTACGTGGCATGGACTGGCCTCTTGAGTCTCCACTTCAGCATTAAGAAAATTTTATTTCCACTTCGGATGAGCAAGGGTGGTTGGTTACACTGATTTCTAGTGGACAGTGGTATTTTTTGGGTGCAGTGAAGCCCTCAATGGGAATTCTAGATTCTGGAACTTGCCCTGGATGAGACACATCCAGCCACTCTGCACAGACAGGGCATTTACCTCTTGGCGAAAGGAGCACGATGCGGTACAGATGTGGGCAGCGCTGGAATAAAACAGCGATGGCCACAGTACTTACTGAGGTCACAAAATGCAATTTCAGCAGTGTTGTGGCTCAACCACGAACTCTCACAATTCAGACTGTCAAGGCTCAAATGTGGCCATTTTTTAGCCCTGAGGATATTAGTAAAGCTAATCAGCCTTCCCGTTGTGGTGTTATTCCATGTCAAATGAGAATTAACATTACCCACACCAAAGAATTATGGTGAGGAGTAAATGAAGGTGTATCACATAAGGGCTAGAAGCAGATGTCATCTGCTCAGTGATCAATAAAAGTTAACCATTATAACCAATAACCAAGAAACAGAGACTTTGGATTATTTCTGCTTAATTTCATTCAACAGTGATCATATTAATGAGCATCTAACATGTGCAAGACATTCTCTTAATGTACTGAGGGGCAAAAATAAGGCTCTGACCACCAACTGCTTAGAATTGTCAAGTGGCGCCATCTTGGCACACAGCTAACAGCAGAGAGGGTACAGAAGTACCAGCAGAGAGGCAGGGTCCATAAACCATAGCATGAGTTTCAGTGGGAAGGAGAGCCAGGTGATTCATTTGAGCTAGTCCTGGAAGTACCTAGAAGAATTTAAAAGGGGGCCTCCATTGTAGTACCAGGGGTTGAGCACTGCATCGTGGGGCTTCCATAGCCATTCAGAGACGGTTTGATCCCAGGCCAGGGAGGGGACCCACATGGCACAGCAGACCTCCCTCTCCTGCCTCGCCCACTGCTCCCCTCAGGAGTGTGTTTCAGAACATCTGCCTGTTCTGCTCCCCACTCCGTCTCTGGTGAATCCTCTCACTTCCTGCGATTCTGGCATGTACCCCAGCTCTTGTATGCACAAATAAATAAAATCTTTAATAAAAAAAGAAATAACAAAAAAGACTTGACTAAAAGTGGCTAGGGAGTGTGAAAGGATATTCTCATGGAATGTCACAAGTAGGGAGGAGGGAACTTGAGGGGGTTGTGGTGAATGATCTGATGCACATTGGGACTTCATCAGGAACCTCTACGACAAAGAGGAAAGAGCATGAGCTTGAGGGTCGACTCAACCTGTGACTGGATCTTGGTGCTACTTCCATCCCCTGGCCGCGTGACATGGAACCTCACTATATGGGAGACACTGAAACCTCATCTATATGTACAACGGTGATGATAATAATTGTAATATATTTCACAGTAGTGTTGGGGGAATTTGTGGGGATCACATATGTAACGATGTCTGAGTTCTGATAACCACCAGGAAATATTCCTTCACAGGGTCAGCAGTGTGAGTTTAGTCACCAGTTTTGGATAGCCCAGTTGCCTGCTGGAGCTCCTCAGTGCTTTGAGGTTTAGGGAATATTGACTCATGCTCCAAGTCCACTCCTAGCTGAGACTCCTCTCTTTATGTTCTTGCTTCTCTTCCAGAAGATGCCTTTGTCCTTTTTAGAGTGGCTGGGTGAAGACTGTTCCAGGAGTAAAGGTAGTAAGTGCAAACACCCTGAAATAAGACCACGTTCAACTTACTCAAAGAAGGGTGAGGAGGCCCGAGAGCTTGAGCAGAGCGAGAAAACAGTGACAGGAGGTGTGGCCAGAACTGCAGCCAGGGGCAAGCAAAGAAATGCCCCAGAGGTCATGGCAGGGACTTCAGATTTTATCCTGAGTGAGACAACAAGTCTTTGAAGAGTTTGGTAAAAGGGAGTGAGATGGTATATTTTATGCTTAAAAAGGACTACATTGGAAGCAAAAGGGAAGATGCCTGAAGATGCCAGAAAGCAAGATCAGTCAGGAGGTCATTCAAGTAAAGCGGGTGAGCAGCCGGAGAGCAGTCTGGGGAGGCTGCCATTGTGGAAGTGCCTAGAAGTGCTGGGGGAAGAAGTGAGACCATTCGCTCATGCATTGGATACAACAGTGAGAAAAAGCAGAGTCTAGTGTGAGTCCAAGCCAGAGGGTGGAGCTATCACTTATGGGGGTGGGGGCGGAGGAAGGAAGAGAATGATTTAGGAGGGACGGGCAAGAGTTCTTTGATGCCGTAAGTCAACAGGAAAGGGACAAGCACAAGATGGATCATTTCACTCACATGTGGAATAGAAAGAAGCAAAGCTCAGGGCAGACAAGACCAAAGCAAATGAAAGCCTAGAATTCCGACCACAGAATGGAGGTTATCTGAGGGCAAAGGGGTGGGAGCACAGGGTGCACTATAGTGGGGGGGTCATTGGCCCTTTGGAGGCAGGTGTACTGTGGAAGCATATTTGAAGAGGTGTGACTCTGTACTTCTCAAACACATACAGTGTTGTAAACCCATGTTACCACAATAAAAAATATACTTTGGCCATTAAGGAACAGATCTGTTAAGTCTGAGATACCCTTTTCCTGCTAATCATCCACCAAATGTTGAGTAGAAAGTTGGAGACATGATTTTGAAATTGAGTATAGAGGTTAGGGTTCAAAATTATGGAAATAACATGGATTCCAGTTGGGCGCAAGAGGAAAAGCCTGTTCTGCTTCAGCTTGCCTTAAATACCAACACGCACTCTGTGGGGCCCAGGAGCAGGGCCGGGTCAGGCCAGGGTCTGTGTTGGCCTACGGGGGGCTGTGCAGTGAGGGCGCTGAAGGGTTAGCACTGAGACTCCAACCTGGACAGAGGGGAGCAGAAATCAACACTTCTCCAGAACACATCCAGAATAAACAAGCAAAACTCATCTTCCTTGATTTTGTGTTTTATATCACTGAGCAATTTGATTAAAACAAATCAGCAGGACAAAAAATGAAGTTGCTTTTCTGTGGGGAGACAAAAATCAATGAGAAGAATCAAGGTTGAGTAAATGTCCTATGGATACTCAGGGGAGAGAATACATGTTCTAGAATAAGAGGAAAGGCTTCAGCATTAGTTGCTTTCTAAAACATAGCTACTTTCAGGTAGCGTTTTAAATCAGGGTGGGGATGAGAGGGGACACCTCTCTTGATGAGTAGCTTATGACCCAAGAGGGTTTCACAAAATTATGATACATTTTGGACTGGACAAGATATGGAGATTTTTCACAAAGGGATTTCTTCACGAGAGTAACTGGATAAGTCGTTTGGAAAGACCATGCCGCTAAATGAAATTTGGCAACACTGATGTAATAATCAGACTGGCTGTTGTAGGTCAAGTCCCCGAACTTTTAGAGCCTCCCTTTGTACCTGTGGAGACATGAGAGGTTAAAACAGCTATTCACTGTGATCCCTTTCAACTTTGATGTCTGTAATTCTATGAACTTAAAAAAATTTTTATTAACTTTTTTATTAACTTTTTTGCCTCTACCAAACTACCCAAGCCCATACGTCATCTGCCTCCACGTTCAAAATGTGTTTAAATATCATCCCGTGCTACTTCTCCCACCTAAAAAACAGCCCTCCCCCCAAAATATGTTCAGTATTTCAAAGACAGTTTTTGCTTTATTCAAGTCCCTTCTCCCCACTTTGTGGGTGATCTCGACAAATTCCAGAGGAATCGAGACCAATTTTCAAGTCATCTGGAGTAATTAATTCCAGTGGTTGGAGTTAATTATGATGAGGCAATTCATAAAGTATACAGTAGAAAAAAGCAGCAATTGATGAGACTTCATCTGCAGTAGGGTTTTTTTTCAAAGGCATTCTTCTGGCAATGCATTTCAAAGTTAAACATATGTGTGCTTCAGTGGTGAGAAAATGGTTTATGAGGTTATCATTAGGTGTGGGTATGAATTATGTGCAAATGACCCTATGTATATTTTTTCAGATACTATACATGCCTAATTGGTGTATAACATGGGAGAATTAATACCTATAGCAGATACCGCATCTCCATTATGTTTTTAATGTATAAACTCTAGTATATTTACAAAAATCTGGGAATGAAATAGCATGATAACATGAAATATCAATATTAAAAATCTGCAACATATCGAGTATAAAAATGACAATTTAAGAAGCACTCTCAAATCTATATTATGAAAATAAGAAATTTGCAATAATGCAATAACAGACTATATTTCTGTTTTATGATTCTGATAATAAAGCACTTAGGTTCCACTTTCATGGTTTATGCTGTTATCAGAACCCCTGATATAATTAGATGGCCTTATTTTAGATAATTACTTATATTTTCTTGTTGCATAGCAAAAATCCCACTGGTAAAAAAATCTCACTATCTTAAACCTAAGCGCAATGTTGCTGGAATAATCCATGGGAGTCAGCAATCAAGTTCATAAACAACAGAGGAGTCAGGGTTTTTGTAAGCTGAGTAATTTATGATAATATCCTTTGCAATTCATATATTTTTTATAGTTCACAAATAAATCTTACTTTCCTGATCTTTCTTTCTGTTCTCGTAAAGCCCTGTGCAGAAGGCGCTGTTATCCCCACTTTGTAGATGGAGAGGTATGTTAAATGGTAGAGCAGAGAGATTCAAATTTATATCATTCTACACTAAAACGCCATTCTACTCACAACCTTGGAAACTATAAGAAACCTGTCTAAGACGCATCATGACTATGGTATACTTTGCAATATGCATTTAAAAGCTAATCTTTAAAATCTAATCTTGACACATTCTCAGAAGTGTCAATACTTTAGTTTTTATCTAAGAGCTGGACACTTGAGTTTCCAATCACATTCTGTCGCCACATCACTTTTGAGTCCCTGCCCAAACACTGTTCTCTCCCAAAGAAGAGAAGTGAAGTAATTTTTTAGATCTAGATTTGATTCAAAGTTTGTTAAGTTAAAACTAACATCTTGCTTGTGGACTATGTCATTATTATTTAGATCACCATATAATAATGGTTTCAGGATGCAATCAATGGCTCAGGGAGCTTGCTTCTTTAAGAAAAAGCATAAATATGGTTGCAATAAAGTATTTCATTGGGATTATTTTATCTGAAGAAATTTTCTCTAAAGCATCTTTCTAACATTTAAGTAATATGAGTAGGAAAAATACAACCTACTTCGTTGAAGAAAAAATGAAAGAAAAATCCTTCAACTGAGGTTAGCTTAACAACATCTCAATGATTTTGTTACTCTAACTGAATTAGAATCTAGAATTACAGACAATCTATTCATTGTGAGCAGGAAAACAGTCTCACCAGTTTTTGACAGTAATGTAAGCCCTCATGGTTATGTTTATTATGACAAATTTGTACATGTGTCTAAAAATCGTATGAATGAACCTGCCTCTGGGAATGTGAGGGTAGCCAAGAAATAGTCAAAATAATTGTTTAAATGCTAGCCACGCTGATGACCATATGAATTTGAAATGAATTTCAGACTTTGTTATAAATATAAGCCCTTCAGTTTTGAGGCATATCAGATCAGATGCTGAAACACTTTACAAAACCGCTATTTTAGTGATGTATTTCAAGTCATGTTTCTTGCTTTATGTATTTATGGGATTTCTCCAGCTTTGACTTAAAAATTTATGTCTTAATGTTAGCTACTATTTATTACGTGCCAGCATTTATATGCATTTTTCATTTTTATTTTCTAAACTGAGGTATTGCTGTCTCAATTTTGCATATAAGGAAAACGACCTCAGAGATAAATCCAGGCATACCTGCTTCTCAAGGTAAATATTTTCTTTCTTCGACCACAAAACCTCTGTCCAGTTTGTAGCCAATTCTATGTGTGAGGATACCAGTGCAGTGGAAATGTCTACGTGGTGGCTTTTCTGCAGCAGAGGGAAAATTCTAAGAATGCTTATGAAAAGTCTTTAGAAATAACCATTTCCTTAGAAGAAGATAACTCCTCTATGGTTGGGATAGGCATATGTTTTCTAAAATGATACACTTTCTGTGTCTGTTTATATATTCTTTCTCTCTGTCCACTGGCAGACTTTTCTGGGCTTCCGTTTAGCCCCCCCACACAGCCAGTTTTTCATGGAGAGAGGCATGACCTAGGACACTTGCCTATTTTATATATAGAACTATAAAGGTAACGATACCCTCCAGCACATGAGGAAACCTGTGAGCTGTAAACGCCTGTGTCTCCAACTAATTCACAGAATTCCCTCCAAGGGAGGGACTTATTTTGCATTTGAACTCCAAAACACCTTTCAAGATTGTTAAACTTAACACCAGCCTGAAAATCCCAGTCATGCTGGAGATCAATTAACTGCTTCCAGTGTTCTACTCGCTCCCTTTAAGATGCTTGCATTTTAGAGGAAGTAATTTGGTCATTATCACATTTGTGCCAAATAAAAGCACAGTATTATTTTGTGTGATGGGAAGCTTATTTATAATTTTCAAAACCACTAGAAGCTGGCTAATGTATGTTACTTAATATAGGTCACTTTAGTGCATGGTCCAATGGATCAATGTCATCTTTTCTTTCTCTATAGAAATTTCAAATCTCAGTTTGTCTTCTGCAAACTTGTTTTATTTGATTTCATGCTCCCCATTATACAATCGTTTTCCTCATTCCTACAATGGAGTTTAAATACTCTGATATCCCCTTCTTACATTTTTCAAATCTACTTTCTCAATTTACATCCAAATTCATTACTTAATTCCTTCATTACCTAATTATTTGTCATTAACTTTAATATGTAAAATAATCTTTTCTGACAACAACTGATGTTCATTGTGGAAGATTTAAAAAATTATAGGGGTAAAGAGAAAATAAATATTGCCATACCATCAGCCAGAAATAACCATTATTGTGGAAGATGGTTTCCTTTTATTTCCATGGATATTTGTTTATTTTTAAAAAATTTATTTATTTATGCATACAAGATCTGGGGTACAGGCCAGAGTAGCAGAGAGGATTCACCGGAGACAGAGTGGGGAGCAGAACAGGCAGACTGACTGAAATACACTGCTGAGGGGAGCAGGTGAGGGCAGGACAGGGGAGGTCTGCTGAACCAGGTGGGTCCCCTCCCTGGCGGGGGATCGAACTCGCGCTGCTGTGCCACGGATGTTTCACAGTGCGGCGCTCAAACCACTGCGCCACCAGGGAGGCCCTCGATGGATATTTGTATTTACAAATATTGCAATACTGAAGGTGCCATAGAAACTATTTTGTAACCTTTTCCCACAACATGACATGAATAATTTTTATAGATATTTTTCAATCTCGTTCATAGTTTTATATGAAGTTTAACCAATTTCCTATTTTTGGAATGAGGCCATTTCCCTGTTTTGTCAAATAAGTCAAAACTTACTGATCCAATCAACACTTATTTGACTACCTGACAAAAATTGAACTTCAAATATTTTGTTATCTGCTCTATTTGTGTGTACATTTTATTGGCTATCCATATCCTTTGTTCATTTGTCTGAGATTACTTAAAAATTATTTTGTAAGAAATCATCATATAAAGATAATCAAATTTTAATATTGTATATATTAAAAACACTTCCTCCCCCATAACATTTTCTATTGTTTTGTTTGTTTCAGAGAGTTCAAAAAATGTGTAGCCTTTATATTTTCCTTTAATGCATGAAGGGACTGTGTTGCTGTAATATATGTTACCATGTCTTATTAATTAATCTCTAATGCCTGGCAGATGATAATGATGGAAATTGTAGGTCACTAAAATATTATGCAAGTAACTTATTTTTTAAAGATAAATAGAACATTACAGTTAGGACTCCAAGCCCTTTAAATGAACAAAGATAAGCACATCACTCTAAATCAACTAGAAGAGGCCAAAGGAAAATATCATTCTTACTATTTACTACTACTACAACTACTATTACTACTGCTGCTATTATTACTATTACTAGCAAAAATCATTGGCTATCTATAATGTGACAAACACTATCCTCTATGCCTCATGATTAATATTTCATTTTTCATGACTACTATATTGGTTAACTGTTGAAACTACGAGTTTATAGGTAAGGAAATTGGGGCATGAAGAAGTTTAGAGAGCCATTATTAAAAAAGTAGAGTCAGAACTAGTGCTTTAAAAGTAACAGCGGACCACCTGGATATAGAAGTGAAGTGTTATAACTACACATAATTACATTTGATATTTGAGCATTTACTGCCTGCGATGTGACTAGAACTATGTGTGTAGAGAGCAGGATCCAATCACCAGGTTGCCATACAGAGGCACTTGCGACTTGGTTTACAAGAGAACTACTGTCTTACGTCACCATTTGATTAAAAAAAAAAAAGTTAAGTTAGGACAAATGGTATTTCAATAATCAAGAGTAAAGTGTACATAGGAGTTTACAATTTTGGGGGAACCTATAAAACATACACATACATGCAGTTTCTACTTGCAAAGAGCATCAGCGATTATATATTTTTTAAAAAATCAATGGAGAAACAGGAAAATCAGTAAAGTGATGAAGAAAATAAAAGTCCCTAAATATAATATAAATATAATGAAGTACATTCTGGGCAGGAATGAGGTCAATGTGGCTTAATTTGGGGGACTATAAACAGGACGGTTGAGACTTGACCTACCACTCTCTATAGGAGAGACTAGGAGTAAAGGTTTTTAAATGGGCACTTTGGTACCCTTAAAAAAATTAGGCTTCTCTTAGTCAAGGAAGAAGGGTGGACTAGATGTTGGACAGGTAAAAAACAAATTCTGCTATTAATGGGAGGGGTGGTGGTGTTTGAGAATCACAATTTAAATAAAATTTGAGGATTCTAGATAATTATGACAATAATATGCTGAGTAGGATATTACTCATTCACTACAAAGTTATTGTGAGTATTCAAGGAGGAAATATTTAAGAAACCTTAGCCTTCATTATGGGTTATTATTTAATAATACACTTAGTATGAAATGTATTTAATGCATTTAATTAAAATGAGGTCATGCCAATAGAGTATGGGCCAGAAAAATGCTTAAGAAATATTAACAATAATTCTTTTCTGGCATGAAAAAGTTTTAGTTTCTATGAGTGTTTACTTCAGTTTCATAATTATATAGATGCAATTCTATACAGAGGTTTTTATTTTCTGTCTACATAATTATCCTTAAGATTTAAACTTAAGGAAAGTAACAGTGTTTTCAAATCACGTAGCATAAAACATAGTTTATGAAAAATGTTTTGGGAAGCTATAGCAGATGATGGGATCTATCTTACTGAATGCTGTATTTTATAATATGTTGATTCACAAAAATTGTGTTGGAGTCAAGATTGCTATAATGACCAAGATTGCTTTATAATAATATAAAGATGCTACAATGTGTGTGAAATTACTGGAGAAATCTTGGTTAATATTAACTGTCTTACATTTTGAAAGACATAAAAATGATAATGAATACAAAAGGAACCATACTTTTAAAATCTGCTGTGACTTTAGAATCATAGAATAAAATCGAATTTTAGAACTAGCAGGAATAATGAGGGGATACTGAGGCTTGAAGTATGTACAGTGAATAAGTGAATTGGGAAGTTAAAAAATAAGTAATAAAATTACTGCATTTTGTTTCATGAAGTTAATCAAATAGAACATGCAAATTCTTTATAAGAGGTAGTGCTACATATACTTTATTTTCTAATGTGATTGGTAGTATAACAATTTAGTTATAATCTCTACTATAAAAATGAAAAAAAAATCTTGTCTTTATTAGGTGACTTCATAAAAAATAATGATACATCCACAGCTAAGACACAGATTTTGTAATTTGTCTCATCTCTGACTTTCAATAAGAAAGTTTCATTTCGTTCAATTAAACCGATTGTAGATACTTTCTGTTGTTATTATCTAGAGTAAGAATTCAAGAGAAGACTGGTTTCTTGTGAATTCATTTCCAATTCAGTGACACTTTGCAAATGGCTGTCTGACGTCAGCAGAGAAGGACTCCAAACTTTGGTTTTGCTATTCTTCTACGAGAGTGAAAGTCGCAGGTACCTCACCATGTTGAGGCTTAAATGAGGTAGTAAGTTTATGGATGTCACAGAATATGTAGTGTGAATTCACTAGTGTGATTCTGAGTAATACAATGTTTATACTAACTGACATCTCCCTGATACATACAAGAGTTGAGTTGTTGAGTTCATCTCTTGAAGTGGCTTTTTTTAAAAATCACTGTCTAAACTTTTGAGAAACCCTTTTGGCTCCAAGAACAAATTTATCTCTCAAATTTACCCTTATGTGGTGACTCTCAGTACCTGTGTGTCAAGAGAATGCACTTGAATGGGATTCCCAGGTGTCTGACTTACAAAGATCCACACTAGCCTGCAGGCCTCTGGAAGCAGCTGGAACTATGGCTGTGCCTGACAAATCTTTCAAAGTTATAACAAAACCAGCCTGATTTCAAAATCTCAGTATGATTTTTAGCTTGTGTGGAAACCTGATCATACTGGGCACGTAAGACGAAGGTTTTGTCCTTTAATGCAATGGGAAGTACTGATGAAGAGAAACTAAAAGGAAATAAAGTGTGAACTCGACAATTCCCTAAATAAGCATTAATTTCACCCTTCTGGGTTGATGCAACTTGGCAAATCTGTGCCCTTTTAATGACTCCTACCACATTCGAATTACAAGTGGGAATATGTTTGAAATTGATCACTCCAATTTATAGTCATAAACATAAAGGAGTCAGAAGACCTAAAGCAGAACTTTCTTTCTAAACACCAGTTTACTTAGACTACATGCTGTCTCAGTTCCTTTGGCCACCCTGGAATTGCTAATGAGCTGTTCTGCAGGTTTTAAGTGACACATGCAGTAACAGGTTTTACTATATGATTTTCATTAAATACTTTGGAATCCTGGGGTATGAAGAAATTATGTAAATATAAGTTTTTATTACTGTTTATTACTTTTCTTCTCTGGATTTTATGGCTTCATATAACACAGGTAAATATGGCGATCACACGTTGAGATGGGGGTAGCTATTCTAATGTCTCTGCTCTCATGCTTTGCATTCAATTCATGTTAATTTAATTATCCATGATTTCTTAGGCAAAGAGAGGAATGTAGACTCCATGCTGTCTACAACTACTTCAGTCATTCCTTTACTGCCCGTGACACCACGTGAGACCTGCAGATGCTAAACAATCTCTCCCTGCACCGGCTCAAACAAAAAATGTTAACCATATGCAACTCCAACCTGTTTATCCTTAAGCAATGCAAAGCCATGCAGTGCTACAGACGGGCAGTGGGGGAAGCGGAGCTGACACTTCACACAGGGCTGCTTTGTGAAAAAAACAAAAAACAAAAAAAAAACAGAGCACAGAAATGCGATAATTTAGGGCAGGTATAGTGTTGTGCTCCTTTCTTCCAACTTTTTCTACTCATAAAGACAAGGGATTCTCTGAAATTCTATTTATGTGAGTAGAATTGATGAATTGGCCCTTAAGTAGTCACACCTCAATTTCAGGCTTGGAGTTTACAGTACTTTCAGCCCCTGTGCATTCTGAATGTCTAAATACTCGGAGACATGACTTACTGATAAATTGAGACATTCATCTGGAAAAAATAGGGAGTTTTCATTCATCTTAACACATCTTTAACTTGAATGATAATTTTTTGAAAACATTATTTTTTGATATAGAAGCCCTCTTCATCTTGACAGCTGTGATTTCTAGTTACTTTATGGAAAACAAACAAACCCAAGAGATTATTAAATAAAGGAGATTTATTTTATTTTATTTTTTTTAAGATTTATTTTATTTATGCATACAAGCACTGGGGTACAGGCCAGAGGTGTGGGGGGTGAGAGGATTCACCACAGAGAGCAGGGAGCAGAA